>KN823222.1:3044-13979 GCA_000827465.1 Tulasnella calospora MUT 4182
ACGTAGAGACGGAGTAGAGGGACGGTCCGACGATGTAAAGTAGGCGAGAAGCGGAATACAAAAGAGGCGAGCTATTACTACTAAAGGAAATAGAAAGAGCCGACGTTTCGCTTAAACGTCGGTTAGGGTCGCGTCGTTGAGGGACCTGTAGTCAAGACGAGCGTTAGCGAGCAATATAGAAAGTATTATCTAATCAGACTGTGAGACCATGGTCTCTCTCCTACACAGAGGGAGGGAGTGCTATCGACAATGGACTTCCAGGCTGTACAGACCAGTCGGAGTCGTGTGAGGTCGTTGCCTGGTTTCCACCAATTGAGACAGAGTTGAAAGATAATAATGAGGAGCTCTTGGGGCAGTCGATTAATAGGAACTTGGTGGGAACCGTCCACTGAGTCGGGTCTGAATCGAGGAGGGTGCGAAGGTTTGGGAGTATCCATTTAGGAATCTAGATGTTCCCGTTCGTCAGTCTCTGCCGTATGAGTAAGATTAGGGTCGTATTGCTTGGGAAAGGAAGACAGTGTTGCGGCGATCAGACAGCCCTCTGCTCGATGGGCGACTGGTCGAAATCGTGATCACAAACGTCTCACGGTTACGGCATCTCACCCAGAGAAGGCAATTATATTGAACACCGATCGGGCGACAAATAAAAACATCGGCTCTCAGCGTACCCGTTCTGTTAGCCTAGACTTGGCGTCCTCGGGAACGAAAGTGGAAGGTGTAAGGCGTTATTGAAAGTACGTTACATAATGTGCTATATTAGGCAAGCTCTCTTTTGATTGGAAGGGGGAAAAGCCACAAATTGCTTTTCAAGCCTCAGCCTGCAGGATTTAAACCGGCCACGACTGGAAGCGCCGGCGCATTTGGGGTAACCCCTCATTGCTCAAGACAGAGTACAATCACCCCCCAATTCTCTCCCCATCCCCCATCACCAGGTAACTAGTGTGTGTAACGTGCTCTATTACATAAGCCCTCTTCCGATCGTGGACGGACAAAATCCATTTACGGTAAAATTGATAGCAATGTTCGGGGTCCCGAAAAGGCTTTCCGACACCTCTGCAGGCAATGTCGGGCAAAACCACTTACACATCGGCTTTTCAAGCCTCGGCCTGGGAAACCAGCCAGAGCTGCATTGATCATGATCGAGGCAAGAATCCCTAACTTCTCTCCTCATCCCCATCACCAGGTCCCAAACGAGCTTGTCCAAAGCGATGTCCACGACGGAAGTTAAAGAAAGGAGGGCCGCCAGTGAACAGGCAGTGGTAAGCGCCGGTCTGGTCCGGTTTAGAATCCCTCAGTTAACGTGCCCTTCTCTTCCAGAACGAGGAATACGAGAGACTCGAAAAAACGTTCCAAGTCAACCACCGTAGAGTCGTGTTCCTCGAGCACAAGGATCCACCCGAGGGGAGTTTCGGTGTCGTTCTGCGCGCCGAGCTGCATCAGTCCCCCTATGTCCCAACTGGGCTGGCCTCACGTTGGTACGGCCCACCACAGTTAGTGGCAGTCAAAAAGATCAAGGGAAGGATTCACAATGTACCGAGGGTGAAACGAGTACGTCTGGCCCTTCTTTGTACTTTCAGGCGGCTGAGGCCAATTCCTCGCAGGCGTTCACCAGGGAGATGTTAGTCTGGTCTAGCCTTGAGGCACATCCTGGGATCGCCAAGTTTCTCGGCTTTTACGCCGACTTCAAGTGCTCAGAAGCATGGCTGCTTTCACCATGGGAGCCCAATGGGAATGTCCGTGAATTCATCGAGGCTAACAACCTCGAAGTGCCTGAAAGGCTATCACTTGTGCGTCGCCCAAGGAGCATCACGATTGTCACTTCAGCTCTCTAATCATTTCGTCTTAGGTATACGACACTATCGACGCCTTGATTTTTCTTCACGAGTTGAACCCACCGGTTTGCCATGGCGACATCAAATCCGTAAGGCAGATCTTCTCGAACGGTGATCCGTCTGTCGCTGAACGCACCCTTATTTGAAGGCCAATGTTCTGGTCAGCACCGACTTCAGAGCCCGTCTGTGCGACTTTGGGCTAGCACTACTCCACGAAGATAGCGAGTTTAACAGATTAGGGACGTCAACAGGCGCCAAGGGGTCCATTCGGTGGAATAGTCCCGAAATCATGGATGGTGCAAAACGCGCACCGACTAGCGACGTGTATGCCTGGGCCTGGCTAGTTTGGGAGGTCAGTACCCCCCTTATTCTTTGTACTTGTGCTCAGCGGTCATCTATCTATTCGTAGATTATGACTGGGGATTTGCCGTACGAGGGAACTTCTAGCGATTACGCTATTATCCGCAAGATCTTCGAGAGTCCTCTAGCCGAGGTTGATGGACAGTCACGTCTTAGCGACTGTCTTCAGCTTTGGGAGTTGATGACGAGATGTTGGAATGTTAATCCTCTACAACGACCAACGGCAAGGATGTGTAAAACCACAGTCACGTACTTAGTAAGGACCCTTGGCGCATTTTCTTGCTTTGTAACCCTACTAACCCCGTACCGACAGCCCCGCTGCGCTCCCTCGCCCGCGAACGCCGACCATCAGACCCGATCGGCTGCGCTACTGGAGAACCTCGGCGACCTTGAGAGTTGGAAAGGAAACCTCGAGAAGAGCGCTGCGTACCTCAATGACGCTATGCGGTTATACGAGGAAGAAGGCGATATCAGGGGCATAGCCAGCGTTTTGCGGAAGCAAGCCGGCGCCGCACATCGTATTTCGGACCTTGTCAAGCTCCGCGCTATCGCCACCACCGCTCTCGAGCACTGCCGAACTCTCAACGATGCTCTTGGGATAGCAGAATCCTCATTCTACCTCGGATATTCGTTGTCTCTGTTGGGCGAATCGAACAAGGCACTGCCACTCCTGCGCGAGAGCCTGGAAATTCGTCGCACGCATGGGGATGATGTCGGAGCAGTATTATGTCTGGAGAGAATAGGCGCCATCCAAGTTAGCAAGGGCCAGAACCAAGAGGCACTGTCCACGCTTGACGAAGCCGTGGTGATAGCCTCCCGGTCGGGCGACCGATTGGGACTGGCCTACGCACTTCACATCGTGGGGTACACACACCGTCAGCTGTCCGATTTTGCCAAGGCTGCCGACGTCCTTTCGGAAGGAATCACGATCGCTCGCAACATTGGGTGGGAGGGAGGTTTGTCTACTATCTTGGAATCTATGGGCAGCCTCAAGTTGCAGTTAGGAGATCTTCATGAAGCTGAGCAACTTCTTCAAGAGTCGGTATCAACCGCTCGACGCGCCAAAGACCGGCGCAGGCTGGCCGAATCGCTGAGGACGCTAGGAAAATGCTTTCAGACACAATCAAAACTCAAGGAAGCAGTTTCAGCTTTGGGGGAAGCTTGCCTATTATGGCATGAGCTGTCGCTTCAGCATATCTCGAAGGGGATCGCTTCTACCCTCGTGGAATTGAAAAGGAACCAAGGTGATTGGAACGGCGAGCTCTTTTGGCACGACCACATCATCGCTGTGTGTCGTAGTCAGAAAGAGCATTGGGAGATGGCGGATCACCTTGAACGGAAGGGGGAGATCTTGCTGAAGACGCAACGATACGACGAGGCGGCATTATGTTTCGAAGCCGCCATGCTGACTCGTTGGGAGAATGGATATTTCTGGGACTGGCAATGGACGGAACCACGGGGGCAACTGTGCGCCATTCCAAAGACGATCATGAAGTGGGAACGTCCTCTGTTGTGCGATCTCAAGAAACTCCAGCAGCGACAACCACAGTTTGTCACTGCCAGCCTCCGAGTCAGGCTTCCCATGCCAATCAGTTACGGAGAATCGTGATATCATGTGTTTCGGTTTATCAAGAGACCCTTCTTCTCCATATTTTCCCGTTCGAGCTTGCGCGGGAAACGACTACATCTGTATTCTTACCTGTACCATTTTCTTTATATGTAAACGAGTCGTTGTGATAGCTCAAGGATGATTTCCAAGCGCAGAACTGCTGAACAATGCTAGCCTTCCCACTACTTCGTCGCGAAAGAAGGTTCATCCCCTCCGAGGACTGTATTGAGAGCCACAAACTGAGCTCAGATAAGAGAATGTTGGGACCTCAGCGTCTGCGAACAAGTTTGTGGCTCTCGTCTATGACCTCTCTTGTGATTGCTAAATCGGACCCCCACAATATTCGAAATTCATTACGTTAGCAAATCAATCCAATATCAAATTAGCCGAAACTTCTAGTGATATCAGGATGGCCCATACATCTAGCTCCACTAATCGAATATATGCAGCTCGTCCTTCCAAAAAATCTGTGTCCCCATAGATAGCAGCTTTACCTGCTGCAGAAACGCTTCGTCCTTTTCAGGAGCCCATGTTCTCCCTATTCCACCGAAAAACCGGATCTCGCGCAGGGACCGAGGAGCGGGCAATTGATCCAAAGATGGCTCGCGACTGCCACGAGGACCGTAACGACGCTTGAGCATTGCTAATAGAAACTTGTTAGAGCCGCTTGTGAGGTCATAGTGGAGGGTTCTCAGGTTCGGAAGGAGCCATTGGGGTGGTTTGGTCCGCGTTGGAGATCCCAAAGCTTTGAAGAACTTGGAGGGCACCTGTTCAGCCACGGGAGTATGGGCGACACCGAGCTCTGTGACATCCGGGAGTTGACTGAAGGGCTTGAGGTCTCCAAAACTGGGGCAGACATCCTGATAGGACAGGCAAGCTGGGAGAGCTGCAACCGTTTCTCCCAGATTCGCCAGGTGCCAGTCCATAATTTCTCTTGCGCACTGGGTTGCATCGAAAACCTCCACATGAAATATGTAGTATAGTTTTCCGAACTTGAGAGCGCATATACTGGACCAATCAAATTCGATCTCGACCTTTTCCGCCTTTCGCACCATCCTTTGTAAGACTGGAACCCAGTGTGTTATGCTTGGTGTGAAGAGCATAGAAGGAGGGATGGATGAAAAGTTGGCAGTAAGAGTAAGTCGATCAAGCTTGGTTGCATGCAAAGTTGAAAGGAGGAAGCGTGTGATAGGGACCTGAAGGCGCAGCCTCAGAGTATCGAGATGTTGCAGATGAATCGCCGGCGTATCGCCCGTATTTGGGGGCCGCAGGCCAACTACGTCTTCCAAAACGAGTGTAGCGAGCCTGGGAGATGTTCTCAGAATTCGGGTGATCTCCTCCATCGATTGTGGTCCGATGTTGATTAAGGTTAGGGCCTCCAACTCCACGAGCTCCAGCGATTCCAGTTTAACAGGCACTTTGCAGAGGGTCAATTCTTTCAGCCTGGATGGGGAGGGCATACCACTGAATAAGGTGAAAGGTTCGTGGAAAGGAGCTGACTGAAGAATGCAACACAGAGTCAGTTTCTCCAGTGCGGGGCAGGACATTGACTGAAGCCCTGGGTAAGCTGATGGGCTGTCCAGAGATGTAATTTCCACCGATCTCCAGTGTTTAGACTTCTCCATGACCGCGGTCAAGAAATCCTCGACAGTGATAGCTGGGTGGTCTTCGTTGGACCGGTACACGAGCTCGAGGGGTACCTCGCCCGTTTTAGCAACCGCGTGCCGAACGTGTTGGATTCCATCCTCGACGCTGATATGATCCCAAAGAGAAGGAGTCGACTCGACAATGGTTCTCCAGAAGTGGCAGACCAGCCCGAGGCGTGCGAGATCTCTTCCTGGTCGTACTGAGTTGAGGGACTTTCGGAACACAGCGATGAGGATCTCGGCCGGAAGCTGGTTGATGAAGTCGTTACATATAGGCGAGTGTGCAGGTGGCTCCTGAATAGCCCTGTCGCGATCGCTCTGGCTTGTTGCACGAACACTTTGCATCAAGGTGTGACTCGGCGATTCTGGCTAACCATGTGTTCAGTAGGCCAGTACCACAAGATGAAGTATACAAGCCCCTTACATGATGGTATGAATTGGTCGCGAGAGAAGCTTATTCCAAGACTTTGCAGAAAAAGTCGCGGACGCTAGGGAGTAGAGGAAACCGGCTCCTTTGAGAGAGCGCGCGTGACTTCGGAGCTAGCCGGATCCGAAGGTCGAGGAGATGTTGCGCCGCTTGAATTGGTGCGATGGCTTTCTCCCATCCATATTGGGCGGAGATTTGTAGAGGTCGCCGCAAATAAAGGCACCTGGGAATGCCGATAGGGAGGCAGTCCCCACACAGCTCGATGCGCCCCACTTCAGCTATCGTCGATACTTGGACTCTCTCTTGCGCAATTATAGAGGTTGTGACCCCCTACAATATATCTGTCCTCCTGAGTGGGTTCCGTGCGATGCATCTTGTCAAGCTAGGGATGGCTAGTTGACTGGGTTGGACGTTTTGCTCATGCTCAGGCTTGGTTGGGGGGTGGGGGTCCCCAGCCAGCCGCGTGTTCGAAACTCCCTCCGCCAATCCTCGTACCTCGCAACGAATGGCCGATGCATAAAAGTTCGGATACTATATGCTCACGAGCTTTACATAAGTCGAAGTAATCCTAATAGGCCGAATGCCGACAAGGTGCAAGCGTGGGCTCTAGGATTAACCGGAGGAAGAGCTTTCCGGTATTCGAGTGGGTTCACTTTGTTCGCACTGAGCCCAAACATAGGAACTTCAAAATTTGTTTCTATTCACTTTCAAGAGCTGGGTAATAAAGCACATCCAATCGAAGCTGCCTTCTATGCCTTCGGGCCTTCGACGCCAGCCAACCCCGCGACGATCACCGCAACTCCAAACGCTCCCGGGTCAGGTACGTTCGCTTTGGCCAAATCCTCTTGATTCACGTATGCAGCTCGCCCGGCTTTGGCCGATAGCTTCTTTGTCTCTTCAGCAGCCCGCTTGGCAGCATCGACCGCCCCGAGAAGGCCATTCGGCAATGCATCGACAAACGCCGTAAGAGGATCAATGAGGGTTCTTGAAGGGGGACGCGCTCTTGTATCTGAAAGATGGCGGCTGAGAGTCAGTGATTACGATGGTCTCGGAAGGGGCATGAACGCACATTTTTGTAGCGTGTTTAGGGCCGATGCGGAAGTCTTGGCCCAAACAGCGAGGTCGGCAGCGCTGGAAGATTCCGCGGCGTCTTTCAAGCCCTTTGCAAGAGCAGAAAGGAAGATTCTATATGTATGCGGCAAGTCAGCGTCAGGTATTGAGCAAATGGAGTCTGGCCGATGTACGAATAGAGAGCGCCGCTCGTGCCACCCATTCGTTCATCGACTACTTCTGCGAGTGTCATTACAGCCGAAATCACGTCTTCTCCGCTTATCCGCCCGTCCGAAAGCGCCTTAAGTACCCCTTTTCAGAGTCATGTGAGTTGATGAAGGGTCGACAACAGGTGTGGCAAGAGGACCTCACCTTCTGCTCCCGCCTTCAACGTCAATCCAGCATCTCCATCACCAGCAATCTGGTCTTGGCGGGTAATTTCAGGCTCCGCAGCAATGACATCATTTGCTGCTCGCTTTATGGCTTCAATAAACACCTTGGGATCTTCCGCTGAGAACACGTTGAAGGGCACCAAGGGATCAGCTTGCCGTAACCTCCCAATTATTTAAGAGCCCAATCCCGCTTACCACGTAATGAAACCGAGCTCCCGGTGCTCAGCTTGGTCTCTGATTCGGTCGAAGCGTCGACTTCTTCGGCGAAGCTAGGTTCAGAGCGGGCGTGCCACTTCCACCCCGGAGCTTCAGTCGGCTCATCCAAGAGCTCGAGGAGCTTTGAGGCGCTCAGGCCGTCGGTGGAGTTAGGACGCGGAAGAAGATGCAGAGTTAAGCTGAAACCTGGCATGTTCAAAGACGTCTAAAGAGAAGAAGAATGAAGAACTCGCGTTCGCCAATGATCCTCTCCTGCGTATGAAGAAGTTTTGACTTTACCATGTAAGTCCCGACGAGCACGCGTCGGGTTTTGAAATTGTGATTATTGAGCCACGACACCGCTGTTAATTCCAGCTGAGGATGAGTACCGTTTGAGATCGAGCAGGTCGTTTTTTTTTTGTTGACGCACCTTCTCCAGCGATAGCACCCATCTCGAGCTCGCTGACGGCACCAAGGTTGTTCACCATCAGGACAACTTCATCGGTTCCGTCGTTGCGGAATCGCACGAAGGATCTTTCTTTGTCGGTTGTTGAGGTCAGCATGGTAAGCATTTGGTCGACGAGTTTGGAAAGCTTGGGTAACGGCTTGAGGCGTTGGGTTCCTGGTTCGTTGTGGATGCCCATGCCCTACACATACCACGGTAGAAAACATGAGTATCGGGAGAACGTACCCCCGCGAAGGAGGCCTTACCAACTCTATTTCGTCCACACCCAGGTGCGATTCGGCTTCTTCGGTGCCGGGAACCTGTGAAAAAAAGGCCAAAAGTTCAGACGCGAACTGCTGGAAGCGAAAAACGGATGAAACTCTACATGACAATGCTCCAGCCCTACGCCGATCGTCCCAATGTTCTCAGCGACCTGTTTCGCCGCAGCTTCAACGTCATCCAAAGAGGCCCCGGAGCGAGACAAGGCCGCTGCAATTTTGTAGACCAAGATGGTGCCTGCTAGCCCTCTGAGTCACGACAAGAAAAGATCAGAAGGGGAGAGCCCCAAAGCTTGACCCGAGCCGTGGCTCACTCACCTGCGCCCTACGATCCCTCCTTGAGTTCGTCCGACGGCTACGTCGTCGCCAACGATCAAGACGCGGACGTCGCCCTTGCCTCCAGAGGCTTTGTACTGTTCGCTGGCCAAGCCGAAGTTGAGTGCGTCTCCGGTGTAGTTCTTGACGACTATAAGAGTCCTAGAACAAGAAGAAATAACCCAGCGTCGGTTTCTGGATCGGTCACAACTTGTCGGGGACGGGGACGAACCCTTTAGGATTCCCAACGAGTTCGATCGCTCTTCGGATTTGAGCTGCGTTCGGACTCGCGAAGATGTTCCCGCAAACGGCCGCTGAGAGCATTCCGTCTCCGACGAACCCCGCGTGGGCCGGTTCGTGGCCCGATCCACCTCCAGATATAAGGGAAACTTGGTCTTTGGACGGACTTCTTTTGTACAGAACTACGAAAGGGGGTCGTGAGTGGTTAGATTATGATGCCAGCGTAATGGAGAATAATCTCACCCTTGTACCTTTCGTCTACGCGAACATGCGGATTGAGAAGGCAGAGCCCCTTGAGACTGTCAATCACGAGAGTCGCCGGGTCGTTGGTTAGGTGTTTATCTTACGGTCAAGACGAGGCAGCGTCAAGGTATGGGCTTCACCACAAATCAACTAGGACTTACGATGTGATGGCATCGTGCGTGGAAAGTACCGGGTGGAGGGGGGAAGAGAAACCGAAGCATTTGGGGTATCATGATCAGGAGCAAGCCGGACCGGCAACGGCGAACATCGGTGTTTTCGGGACGATCACAAGTCGAGTCCGGAAGTCCGCCTAGCCATTGAGCTCGTTTTGTCCCGGAGTCTCGTATATCCATGAAAGTTCTCACCAGTGCCTTAGGAATGGTATCAGCCGTAGTTAAATTGATCTAGTTACTGATGGGATACCCTTGCAAGCTTGTCGGACATCACGGAATGCCTGTTCGTAGCGCTGGCTGCGGATGGCAACTGAGGAGTTCTGTGGAAAGTTGAAATGGAACAGAAACGAAGGGCCTTATCGCATGTCGAGGGTTGAAAAACCCAAGCATCATGCAAATTCACAGGGTTGGGCGCTCCGCTAATTGTTGTAATTCGGAGGTGGAGCCCCGGCGGTTATCCAGTATGCAGAATAAACGGTCGACGGCATTATGCGAGGCTGTAAAAATGACGCGACCTAATCTGAATACACGATGTATCTATTAGGAATATCGCTCGGTTTGTTTAGAAGTCTGGGGTTTGTTTAGAAGTCTGGAGTTTGTTTAGAAGTCTGGAGTTTGTTTAGAAGTCTGGAGCTTGTTTAGAAGTCTAGGGTTTTCGTCTCAAACACGATCCAAGCACAGCGTTTGGAGCCGTCATCGCCGCTTCGAACTTCGTTGGAGTCAATGGTATTGAACGTGAGGAGCGGTCGACTTGTCCCTCAGATGACTGTGGCGCTTTCGTGAAAAGTCGGGGCCCGGATTGAAAGAAGTGCTGGAGGACGCATGCAGCGGTTTTTGACGTCCAGTTGGATAAGGCTACAGCCGGCCAGACACGTGTAGCAAGTTTGAAAAGAAACGAGCGCGGCACTTGCATCCATTGGCTATGACCATGTCGGTCGTCTTCATTCGGGGTAAGGCCGGTCCTTCCAAAAGCGGCCCAAGTGGTCAAAAGCCCAGGAAATACCTTGAGCCGGTCTAGGAGATCTGGTGGATCGGTCAAGGCCACCCCGCTGACGTCGACGAGATCTTTGAATGTCATAAGTGACGGATTCCTGGAAGCAGATTGAGGAAGCCAAAAAGCTAAGGGTTGGTGGAAATGAGTTTAGAGTGGGGAGATGAGATGCCTGCTCAACTTCCCTGACAAGCTTATTGCCCATGCGGATGAACTCTCCGTTGATAACGATGAAGGAGGTGTTGCTTCGGACGCTCTCGATCTTTTTTTCGAGGTTAAACAAGTGCTCTGGACCCGGGGTCGGCCAGCCTGTGAACACCGGTCGAGCTCAAAGCTGCTTGTTCTCGAATGAACCCGTCGTCCGAGAGAGTTGACGGTCGACGGGTGCTGCGTCCTCCATTTGGTGCTGCTTCGGGTGAATGATTGATGAGACGTGGGGGTGGGTCGCCGCTGTGTCCGATTGGCAAGCTTCCGCGACGGGAACGACGCTGCATGACGTCGACGAGGACCCTCCGAATTTAGATGCTTCTAGCAAACGTTGTCTGTGGAAGTCTTTGGGATGCGCGATAACGTGAGCGAGGGGTTTTCCACGAGAGTCAGCGTCACTGCAACGGGGCGGGGGGGGGGATGAGTGGGTGAAGCCTTGGCTGGGGTAGATTGAAATCTGTTCGTGCTCGCTCGGCGATGTTGACCTGCCGTTCGACCACGACCCCTTAGACGCATCCCACACCGCTCAACA
>KN823222.1:45585-63407 GCA_000827465.1 Tulasnella calospora MUT 4182
CTCAAACGTCTGTCCTCCTCCGTGCAGAGCCGGACTATTTGGCAAGTGACTCCGCTCTCGCTGATCGCGGTTGTCACGTCACGGTGGATGGAAAGCTGGCGAAGGGCCCTGACTGTTTCTACTAGGGACTCGGAAACGTCGTCGCGTTGATTTTGGATGAAGGTCGTCAACACAGGGATCATCTGGGCTGCCTGCGAGATGTATATATGAGTGAAGATTAGGCAGTTTCATTATTCTCGACATACCAACCCATCGTCCGGGAAGCCACCGTGCTCTAGCGTCAATGCGGTTGCCATTGCCCAAGCCGCTGATGCCACGCAGCTTGCCGAGTGATCTTCTGGAGCACGCATAACGTCCAGCGCGAGCCTGACGCCACCTTCCCGGATTGCGACTTGTCTCAAGTGTTTGGAGTCTCCCAGTATGTTTCCAACTGTCGTTAAAATGTTGTCCTTGATGCTATCGGAGCTCCTTGGAAATAGTGGAATGAGCTTCAGAAGAGCGCCCGACTCGACCACTTTTGACGCCTGCTCCGTACTTCCGGCTGTAATGTTGATTAAAATCCAAGTTGCCTCGAATAAAAATTCAGGATCATCCGGTGAGAGCTTGTCGAGGATTGCTGGAAGGACACCCGAGTCTATGACAGGTTGTACAACCGCCTCTATTGACCGTCGCTGCGACTGCAACAACCTCCGGATTTTGTTCGCTGCTTTGAGTCGAAGACTTCGATCCGTGGAATTGATTGCTTTGACAAGCTTTGGGTAAATCTTTTACGAACTTCAGCCCTGATGCGCCCGCAGATCACGCTGGCCAGGTAGATAGGCTCACCCGCTCATCGGTCGGAAGGTATCCATCCCACTCACTGCCATCCTGTTCTTCTCCGGTATCCTCGTCCTCCTCGTTTTCGCCTTCGTCATTCAAGGTTAGATTTGCGAGGCTCTCGATTGGAGCGCTCTCGGTTGTCAATGCCATGACCGATAGTTGGCTGAGGCGGTATCACTCGATCTCCTCGGTTTGTAAGGTGATACTTGTAAACAAGATAAAAAAGAGTCATTCGCCATGACACTTGGTTTTTAAGGGGCCAGGTTTCTGTTGATGATCTCTTCGAAGTGACTCACTTTGAGAGGGGTTTCGTTTATGTACGCCGGGACCGGCCACGTTTGGTTTTGGACTCGAATCCACGTGGTCTGTAGAATTCTAACTATAATCTTTCCCACTCTGTGCGGATATGGGTATCACTATAGGCCTTGATGCTCCATATCTCAATGAAATGCAGGTCGACATTACTTGGGAAGAGTTTACTCGATGCAGCGAAACAATCCTGTAGCTAACAAGAGAAGTTCGGACAATCGGAAGGTGGCTGTGCCGGACTGGAATGAACAGCTTCCATCACCAGGGCTAGCAAAGCACCAGCTCAACGGACCACATCCTCATTACTCCAAGACGCCCTCCTTTTCAGGATATAGAGTAACAAAAAAGGCCTTGCGTTAGTCAAACCATGGATGAAGGTTGCGGCAACACAAAACGCATCTCGGGAGAAGGCCCATGTCCAGTCAGTTCAAAATCGTACGTACGTCGGGAGCTACCTATTCGAGATGACTGTTTTCGAAACGACCGGTATAAAATTTTAGGGATATCCTCAAACCACGCTCATCAAATGCAGCTATCACCCATGATGGCCCTGGACAGAGTCGAGGGATGCAGAGAGTGGACGATGACGTAATGCCCTCCGCACCTATTCAACTTCTTCCCTTCGAACTTCTGCTGCAAATGTTCAAACTCTGCATCAGTAATGATACCCCCGTCCGGGATCTCATCTCGTTGGCACTTGTATGCAAGCTCTGGCGGAGCATTGTCGAGGGCACTTCCAGTCTCTGGTGCTGTATTTCTGGCGGGGAGGCGGTGCCGCATGTTCGGAAGGCGTTGGCGATGGCCAAGGACGCGTCATTGGAGATCATATACTTCGAAGATATTGCAAGGACGGATCCGGAGATATTTTTCGGAGAGATCGGCCGTCTTATCACTCAGTGGGAGTCCCTAAGCATTACAACAGGCAACTCGAATTCCCCCGTGACCGCCCTTCAAACAAATCCTCCTCCAAATCTCAAAACTCTTCATTTGAGAGCTCCATGGTATTGGGAGTGGAAAAAGGGCCCAGTAACTCTGTTTGAAGGAGAACCGGCTCCGCTCGCATTGACGGACCTCTGGGTAGACCAAATTCCGGTAGTGATGGAACCACTTCGTCTCTCTGGGCTCCGATCCCTTGAGTTGAACCGAACGCCTGTAGTATCAGCCGGAGAACTTCTGAGAGTCCTGCGGGACTCTCCTGCTCTGGAACGCTGCGGCCTATATGACCTGACCAGCTTGAAGGAATTCCCACTTCCAGGCCCAGAGAAGGAACTCTTAAGGTTCCAAGGCGTCGAAAACCCCAATATCCGGCTTTCGGATCTCCGGACCCTTGCTCTTTGTGGGCTACCCGTATCCTTCGTACATCTCGTTCTCTCAGCCATTCAAATCCCAAACCTTCAACGCCTCGATATGGACTGTAAGATCGACCAGCATGGCCAGAGCCCCGCATCCGACCTTTTTACTACCCACATATCTCACCATTCCCCGACTTTCACGGCCCTTACCGACTCGGCCAAAAACATCCAAATTATCTCGTTTTCCGACACCAATTGGACGATATCTGTAGGAAATCTCATCATTACACTCGAGGGCCTCGCTTTCAAGCTCAAGCATCTGGACGAAGGGCTGGAATGGCTATTCAGCCATCTGGGCGGACACGTCGATACCCTGCCCGTCAACCTATCGCTCCACGAGCTAGAGATCAGTTCGAAATGGTTTACTCGACTGGCTTCGGCTCTCAAAGTCACAAAGCTGGAGCTCTGGACAGCTTCGTCCTCCGAACACGAGCCAGAGAGACAGCCTCGGAACATCATTTCCCTCCTCTCTCAACCCTTGGAGTCCACACCCACCCAGCAGTGGGTACTCCCCGACTTGGAATCCCTCAATACAAATGTCGTCCATGAAGATGGCAAGTCCAAGATCTTGGACATGGTCAAGGCGAGACATGCGTTTATCGAAACGCAGCTTGATGGGACGCAGGAGGCAGATGTCGTTCTGAAGCCATTCAAAGAAATCCGGCTACGAGGTGGAAGGAATGGCATCAGTAAAGACCTTGCCCCTAACACGAAGTTTTTGGTTGCACTGCAGAAAGAAGCCAGAGGCGCAGAGATATGGTGGGAGGAATTCAAATGGACTGGCAGCGAAGATTTGAACGCTGCAACAAAGTCAAACGAAGCGGGCAGTGGTCGGGTCGTCGCGGGTTGACGTCGGGCATAGAAGTACCAACGCTATGTTTCAGTTGATATTCCGCGAGCTGCAGGGTTTTCCGTAGAAGGTTGATGGTTTCCTTGAGCGCCTCTGAAATGTTGTTGCCCTGGGTTTGGATGAAGGTGGTTAACACAGGAATCATCCGGGATTGCCTGAAGCAGGAACATATCCATGAGGGTCAGAGCAGATCTGTGACTCTGGACATAGCGAATCGTTGTCTAGAAATTCAGCAGGATCCAAGTTGCCTAGAACAAGAATTCTGGAAATCCGGCGAGAGCTTCAGGGACGTTGCCTTGGAGAACGTTTGCAGGCTCTCTAGGAGAGCCCCCCGTACTCTTTGTTTGATTCATTCAACGATAAAAATTTCGGCTGCGTCGGGTAGACGGTGATAGTTGTATCGTTCACCATGTCTCGACTTGCTTTGACGGCGACGCGCTTTGGGACTTCGAACTGAAAGAGTAGAGACAAAGCAGCTGTGTTATGCAAACCGTGGGTCGCCTCAGTTTAAACGAAACCACGTGAGAAAATGATCTTACCCCGCTAGCTAGTGAGTTGGGTTGGTGGGGTCGGGGATCCCTCTCAGCGAGAGGCTGCCGAGTCTCCTTCCAGAAAGGGAAGGAAGTATTGTCACGTGATGTAGTTCGGCCATGCGTTGTTCGGACTTTGCACGGCACCAAGCCACCAACTCTTTCACGTCAGACCGAGACAAGGCTGTACATCGCCTGCCTGTGACCTCACAACGAGCGCTTGCCGAGTTTAACCTGAGTGCTGTAACACCAAGCTTCATGCCAGGAAACTCGATGTGAGCACTTTTATTCGTAATTTGTCTCGCCACTACTGAGAGATTCCTTCTCGTGATTGTTCGCCTTTAGATAAGGCGGCTAATCGCTTCATCACCAGCATGTAGCTCCTTGGAAACTGCGCGACGTCATTGGGCCATTATATGGTAACACCGGGCAATTGTCACCGGTCCCTCCACCACCCCAGGAACGAGGCGTTTTCCTCAAACCCCACCTGCTGCGACCCGCTTCGAAGGCTGATGGCCATGTGCAACACGCAACGATAGGTATCAACATCCGAGACTTGGCACTGTTCGAATTACGTTGGAACACCATAGATGGAAGGTTAGTCGACTCTTCCTTATCTAAGGCCGCCGGTCCGATTATCCCCAGCTTTTTGTGTGTTCGTCGGACCCTGAGGCTTGTGGTTCGTGACGAAATTGTCTCGATTGCTACGCCCTTTTAAACCAAGGCGTCCATTCCGGTTGGATCGCCTCTTGCTGACCCTGCCGCGTTGCTCCTCCACCAGCGCGACCAGCAATGCTACTCCTCACCCCCTTCCACCTCCTTCTCTCGACGGTCTTTGCTCTCGGAGCGCGCGCGGCCAGTGGAAGTGACTTATGTCCATCCGATACACCCATCAATATTAAAGCACCGCACGAGAACCTCTGGAAACCCTTGACGGAACAAGAAACCCTCAGCGTTCAGGAATGGTTGTACGATCAGAAAGAGCTCAATCTCACTCAATTCACTACAGCCGGTATCAGGTGAGCGCTCTCAGACAAAATATACTTTTGTTGCAGAAAGTGCCAATGCTCATGCAAACCGCTTGCGCACATATAGCGATAATTCCATATGGCTCATCGAACTAATAACGCCCAACAAAACCGAGGCCGTCTCCTACCTCGACTCTTCCTCCTCCTCTACGAACAATCGGAACTCCAACTCATCTCCACCAAAACGATACGCCCGAGCGATCCTCTTCAACGGTGGCTACTCCGTCCCTCACGTCAAGGAACTCCAAGTCGGTCCTCTGCCCATATCATCTGAAACCAAGGCCGTATCGTTTTCGTACATCTATCAAAACAGTACCGTACCGGGAGTGGATGGAGAGGGTGTTTTCCCCTTCAATGCGAGGACGACGTATGGGATCGAAAGCACCGCTTTGGGTGGTGAGCCTCCAATGGGCGAAAAGTTGGCGGTGGTTTGGGCTGACTGGTTTTTGGGGCGTCATGGGCGCGTTCTGCAGCTTTCATTGTCTCCTTTATGACCGATATTAAAGACCCCATGAATGACCTCATCGGCGGGGCGTACACGGGCTCGGAGGACGACAAGCTCACCTTTTCATGGCAGGTAAACGCCGACCCTTCCCCCTTTTAGTCGTTTTTCACTCCCTTTGTGTGCTCACGATCACCTGAATCCATGCTTTTTTTTAGGGTCCCAACTCCTTCGACGGAAACTGGCGACGATATTGGCTATTCTTCATGGGTAGAGGATTTGGTGCTCAGTACCTGTCGCCAAGTAAGCCCCGTTTTGCTTGTCGGTGTTGTCGGGGGTGGGACCCGCTCTGTTCGTAAACTCATCAAACATTCGAACGAACGAATTTTCTAGCTGGGTTTTTCGTTTACGTCGATACCAGCGGCTCAGATGCGTCCACGTGGTACGTTCGGTGAGTATCGTTCCTTCCGCATTCGTTTGTTCGGCGACTTCTGGACAATTCCGGCCAAACTGGGAATTCGCCTCCGCTCACCGGCCTTCCCTGCTTCTTTTTTTTCCTTAGACGAGTCGTGTACAACCACCAAGTATTCCAAAGCCTCGACGACTTCAAGAACGCTTGGCAGAATGGAAGCATCAAGAAGGGGACGAAGATCAACTTGGATGATGATAAGTGGGCTACACGGCAACGACAGGGTGAGGAACTCGCTCTTTTGATCGAACCATTTTGTTCGCTATGGAGAGCTAAGCGTTTGCTTCTCCTATTCGCGTCCCTCGGGTGGTGTGGTAAAACTAGGCGAGCAACGACCATTGGACGACCGCGTTGCGCCAGAGAGTACGAATTTCAACGGGTCCCGGATCAGAGCTGACAGGGAAGAAGGTTACGTCGAGTGGATGGATTGGAGCTTTTACACGGGGTTTAATCGGTAAGGGCTTATTAGCCTAAAATCCAACTCTGTACTAAAACTAACCTGGCCTGACACGTTTGGAAAGTGACACCGGCTTGACGCTGTGGGACATCCGGTTCAAGGGAGAGAAGATCATCTACGAGGTTCGTTCGTCCTTTAGGGGGTTTTTTTCGGGAGGGCTTGGTCTTAACTTTTACACTCGACCGCCTTTTGCTTTCACCAGATTTCGATCCAAGAAGCTCTTGCCCAGTATAGCGGGAACGATCCCATCCAGTCGACCACCGCCTACCTTGATCGTCACTATGGTATCGGAGAGGAGACTCGCCAGGTCTTAATGGGTTCGTTGTTCTAAATCGTTGGGCGTCGAGCACGTAATCGAGTCTAACGATATTTTTTTTCTTCGTGTCTGGCTTGCCGTTCATACTTGCCAGGATACGATTGCCCGCATGGTGCACTTACATTCAACACCAGTTACTACTCTGACAGCAAATTCGCGGTCAACACCGATGCGATCTGCATTTTCGAGGTACGACTCATTTCGTACTTTAGAGTTTTCACCGCCTTGTTGACCCAGGAGCGCCACCGCTATAGCAAGACCTTGGGTTCCCGACATCACGGCACTCGGACCCTACCAATGGCTGGTATGGAAGCACCAAGGGAACTGCCTTGCACGTTCGATCCATGGCTACTGTCTGTGAGTTCATTCGTCTCAGCTCGTGCTACGTGGAAACTCGCTAACGCTATCTGCTTCACAACAACAGACAACTACGACTACATGTTTTCCTATATTTTTTACCTTGAAGGAACTGTAGAGATCTTGATGGGTGCGAGTGGTTATTTGCAGGTGGGTTGGGAATTTTATCCTTCAGTCCGCGGGATAATGGTTGACGAGATTTGGCAAAGGCTACATACTGGGATGGGACGCAAGACGACTACGGAACCAGGATTCACGATACGACTATGGGTAGTGTGCACACGCATGTGGTTAACTACAAGGTGGACTTGGATGGTACGTGGAGCGGCGGGAAGTCGATTTTCGAACAGCATAGCTAAAGCAGTTTTGACCATCTTACAGTCGGCGGAACGGCCAACTCTCTTCAGACTATCGACTTGGTTCAGGAAGATGGTACGCAAATCTAGTCTGTAACCCCATTCCTAAACTCGTTCTCATACGCGTCTTGCGCCCCTTTGGCAGTCAAATTCCCCTGGTTCGACGAGGACGACCCACCAACCAAGCAGCTTCGCTTACAGAAAACCTGGGTGGAGAACGAAACGTCTTTCAGCGTCCAAGGAAACAACAACAACAACGGCCAACGCGTCTTGCTCATTGGGAACAAGGAAAAGAAGAATGCTTGGGGTCAGGAGAGGATGTATAGGATCATGCCAGGTTATCACACCATTCATAACGTAAGCTTCTCGGGAATGATTTTCAATGACGGTACCGAGTCGCTCACTGGAACGTAACATCGTCAGGCTGTGAAAGGATCTGGGCGAGTACTCAATAGCGCCAAGTGGGGAGAGGACGATGTTTTCATCGTCAAGCACAAGGACACGGAGCCGAGTTCGTCGACGACGTGGAATCAGCAGATGCCTATATATCCGCCTGTTGATTTTAGCAAGGTACCCGGTCTCTTGTTTTTGCGACCGGGATGGAACCGTTAACGCTAGTCTCAACAGATCACCACCCCCGCAGAGAGTATTGATCAAGAAGACCTGTACGTCCCCCTAGCTGACATCTTCCTCTCCGTTTTCTCTGACTTTTGGTCATATACAGGGTCGTTTACCTCAATCTCGGCATGCACCACGTCCCTCGAGCTGAAGATACTCCCAACACGCTTTTCACGGACAGCCGTTCGTCCTTCTTCATCGCGCCATTCAATTACTTCGACGACGAACCATCTCGAGACATCCGTAACGCCGTGCTGTTGGTTCAGGACCCCAATTCTGGGAAGTACGGAGTGGAGGAGTCTGGGTCAGGTGATGATGACAAGACGTGCACGCCCCGTGCGGATGTTACTCCTGCTTACATTGGGCAGGTTGAAACTGATTTATCGAGCTCGGGGTGAAATTCTCGGGATGCATGTCTAAAGACCCTTCATGACTTTTGCTCGTTTTTAAATTCTTTTGAACGATTACCAGTTTAGCTCATTGTTAATCTTTTACCATGGCAATAGATCCATTTTATTACTCAGGATTCCCGATCGAAAAGGATGCTATGTTCTTGGGACGAGAGACATGGTTGTATGGCTGCTTCCTACCTCACATTTCAGCTATATTGATTCGATTTAGAAGCTGACGAAAAAGGAGCAGGCATGGCGTGCTTTGCATATGCAGTGACCAGCATTGCAGAATTCTGCTTTGTCAACTTGTTTATAATCGAGAGGCGGGCGTACCTATTAGCTTGGCATATCTAACTGGCCTCGAGTCCTCCATCTGGGACCATCTGTGAATTTGCACGGGACGCCTACAGGTGTATTTGTCCCTCTGCATTGGCAACCGCCTTTGCAGCGCAAACCTCGCAAGATGACTCCAGGATGGTGGGGGGTGGATGAAAAAAAAATGGGCAGGCATTCTGAACCGTGGGATGCTGCATCGAAAAGGCATCCCACGGGCCACGGGCATGTTGCGCGGCCTGCCTGGTGGACTCCGAGGCGCCCACACCTTGCGAATTAATTTTCTTGAAGATTTTTGGGTAGCCAGGTGCAGGCCAAGAGCGTCAAACTCCCAAATCTGTCTGGTGTCAATAGCCCACGGCTAAACAGCTGGCCGATAGCCCGATCGAAAACGTGGGAAATCAAAGTTAACCGTGAGAAATGTTGAATATTGGTTGGATTTAATCCAATTCCTCCCAATTCCTCCTCTCCCCAGACCAAAATGCCTCGATTGTCACCACCTTTTACTCCTCGGGCTTCATTTAAACTTGGATACAAAATTATTACACCTGCAAAGGGGCTCAAGATGGTGGCCAAATCCAATGCCCTGATCTCAGGTGGAGAACATTTTACTCTCAAGCCAGGGATATCCAGCTTCATTCTATCGATCCTTAATCAAATGGAGGAGATTGAGGATGATTTCCATTGGCTCATTACAAGTGATGCGTTGCAGCTTGGGCTGCATTGGCATCTCGGGCATTGTTTGCGACGCCTAGTCAAGGAGCTCCAATGGGCCAAAGCAAAAAGTCAAACATGTCTATATCAGTCCATTTGGGATTTGATAATCCTATGGGCTGGGGACTGGCCAGGTGACCCATATTCACGCATGTGCTTTGAGAAAGCCTGCAAGGGTGCTGGGCTCAAGCCATATTCAAACTCTCAGTTTGGTGGGTCTTGACTGAGAATCATTTACACATGCAATGCTTACCCTTTGGACAGAGTTTGCATTGAAAATCTTTGAGAATGGAAAGGAACAGACCCCAGGTAAGTTTGGAATATTTCTGGAGACCTTCAGCTGATGTTATCATCCCTAGACCACAATTGCATTCTCCCATGGAAATCAGAAACCTTTGAACATATTTCTCTTCAAATTCAATTCCAAAAGGTTATTGGTGGTGAAAACTCCTTTAAGGACGTGGAGCTCGTCGTTGGGTTGGGACCACAGCCGCATAACGATGAATTCCCCATCTATGCCACACCAAAACATTCGTGTTCCCAGCAAGCAGGTGTGTCATGCTGTGTACTGGGGGGTACAGTGCAGTTGCTGACTCATCAGTTAAATCAGGCAATGATCAGGTGCCTGTTAATGCTACCCAGGAATTGGGCAACAGCATTCTTCCAGGGAATATAGCAAGGAATGGCAATGGTGGAGAGGGTGAGCTGGTCAGAGTAGGGTGGTCCTACAGTCCCGAGGACGGTATTGAGACCGACTCTGACCTTGATGGATCTGAGCTCATTGAATAAAACAGTACAGCTACCGACATGATTTCTTAAACAAACTGTTGGGGAACTGTGGGACCGTGACTACGCAGCGTCTACCAACTAATGTAGTGATACACTCCACTCCCCACTTGATTCTAAATATCATTTTTGTTTCGCTTTTCTTTCTGGGGGATGCTATTTGGAAACTGTTGAGGTCCGGTTCCTGGATAACCTGAGCGAACTGTGGGAACGGTCTCGCTGTGCGGGGTTACGTACAGAGGTAAGCCTAGGTACTTGTTTGGGAGTCCTAGTTAGAATTCTTATTGTAATTATATTATTAATGTTTATGTATATTCACTCTTGGGCCAGACGAACGAGGGGCAAGTGTAGGTAACGTTCGTGGTTGAGGCGTCTGCGGTTGGAGATTCCTGCGGTTGTGGCGTCCGCAGCTGAGATGCGGCTCACTAGATTGCAGTTGAGAACGTTAGGACTCGGTAGCGTACCGAAGTCCATCGGAGTTCCAATTGACAGACCCGCCAACCAGGTGCCCACTTAAAGAACAGAGCGCGATGACCTCACGAAAACAACGTCGATCATCCAGCATTTCTGCAAATATGAACCTTATGCGTCACTTCAGGGTATCAAGTTGACCAGCATCCCTTCCGATAGGAGGTGTAGCTCGGCACCGCCCACGCATGGGGAGCACTCATTGAAAATATGACCTCCGCTTTGACTCCTGATGACCACTCCAGTGCTCGATGGATCGGTGCAGAAACACAATGTGCCCCGTTTTTGGCACGCCGGAACTTTTGACATGCCTCTAACAACCTGTTCGTACACAGAGAGCGACGGTGCTCCTAACGGTATGTCGGTCGACCGCTTGCCTTGAGTGGTCCCATTTGTTGCCAAACTACTTGCAGTAAGACATTGCTACGCCTCGTTTACCAGGTCTACTCGAAGTCCATGCTGCTTGTGGGTGGTTCCGAGAGGTGATCGAGACTTAGATTGTTAGGCGACTGGCGCGTGAAACACGAAATGCATTGAACCTTATTCTATACGCAGCCCTCCACCAGGACCCGGTAATCTGATACGCCGCAAGAGAATACAGCTCCAAAATATCCATGTGAGTAACCCTGGAAACAGGCATCTCGAAGCTTGGATCTATATATATATGCACCCGAGCTCCTTTCAAAGCCCATCTTAAATATCGCCGGCAGACCCCAACCTCATAGCCAGTACACCAGACCAACTTCTCTCCATTTCCAACTCCGATACATCTTATCTTTAATATCTCATATATAATGGGCCAAGCCCTCTCATCTCCCAACAGTTTCGGCCGCTCTCCTCCCAAACGTGCTAAGAAACGTGCTGGTTCGCGTACCACCCGTCCTCTCACGGTCAACGTAAACGCGGCAGCGGCTATATCGGAAGATTCCCTTCCCTTTGCTGAGCCCAAATCGCCTAGATCGACGGGCAGGGGTCGAACAACAAGAACACCCTCTAGTTTGCCAAGCCTGTCAACATAGAAGGGACAGGAGGAGATTAATGGGTTTATTCGAACAGGGAGGCAATGTTCGAATTTCATGTGAAATTGGTTGTTCTCATCGCCGCCTTTATTTTTGTATTTCATACACTCCCATGCGCCTTTAAAATTTTCTATTCTATAGGTTGTATTCGCGTAGATCTAGAACGGCTCCACTATTAAAAGAGACTGAATAGGCGATGACGTAACGGGCCCTGACCCAGCTGCCCCGCGCGATCCTACCTCGCGGCAAACCGCCAACTCCTTGACATGCACGTGTAGATGCAGCGTTATCCGTCTCTTTTTCAGCCCTACGATACAATTGAGGTATCACAGTCACAATGTCCCGCTGAGTCCCGGGGAGGAAATTGAATCTATTGTTATAAAGAAGGACGGTTGGAGAGTAGGGGTGATATCTCCCACCGTCCGTTCTGAGCTGTGCCAAAATAGAAAGGGCTGTAGCCCCCGAGCATACTCGCCGATGCTCAGCTAGGAGTCCCGCGAGATAAAGGGACTTCCGGAGTCGACGCATTGCAGACCACCTAGACGCGGATGAGTTCAGGTTGGTCGGAGTTCTAACTACAGACACGTTCTCCCCGAACCTCAATCTCACCTTCTCATGCAATCCCTTTCAGTCTAGATCTTTAGGCAGGCCACGTCTCGCGGAAATGCACATGAAGTTATATTGGATGTTTGATTTCATTTCCGCAATACCCGCAAGCGCCAACAGGGGAACCAGATGCCGAAATTCCGTCTGCTTAGCTTGGCGCTTTAGTACCTCGGTGGCTTAGGAAGCGCATCTTCAGTCTCAGAAAATGTGGGTAGCTCTATATTTTGTCAATCCGAGGGACTTGGGGAGGTGGATGGTCCCGTTGACAGTGTTCAAGCGAGGTTTGAAAGGGAGGGGTGTGATGATCCCATCACATGACCACCTACTTCCCATCACGTGACTCGCCAAACCTTACCCCAGACCCAGTTCCCGATCGCTCGTTACCTCCCCTCTGCCTCACATTCATTACTCATCCCCTCGTTGCCTCCATGCTTTCCTTGCTCATGCGACGCGTCAGCTTGTTCCATGAAGATCTGTCGTTTTCTTTACCTTTCCGGGATGTTCTAGTCACAGCCACTCTTTAGTATTTAACCACGACGGAATGAGGAGGTTTGTTCCTCATTCCGCCTCTTGTCAATATCAATACAACAGTACTCCTCAGCCATCGTCCTAGAGTGACTTGTCGCCTAGGGATCTCTCTCTTGTAACCATAGTCCACAGTCTAGATACGCCTTGCTCGGTCTCTACGTCTTAGAACCGTGACACCTGCGGTCTTGCTCGCTTCATGGGAGCGTTGCTGGGAATCAAGTCCATAGCGACCGATTCCCGGGCCGAGGTTTGCATGCCTTTCCTGCATTTTTGGCTCGAGCTGGGCTTTGACTTCTTCTTGCTTGAGGCCGAAAGGAGTCCTTGTCCCTGGTCTAGGCACACCTCAAGGTGCGACACATCCAAAACAGTTAGCATCGGACTGATCATTAGTAGGCTTACCTACCCATTATCAAACGAGATTTGACTGTTGTTGTGTGCAGTCGAGCGGGCCAAATGAAAGGGTTTCCTTCGTGAATCTGGTCCTTCGTGTTACTACTCAGCCTCTATTTAACAACCGGGAAAGGTGGGATGTAAATCCTTCAGGCAGCTGCCTTTTCTCAGTGAACTGGTTACGCAGAGATGTTTAGGCGTGGGAACAAGGGTCTGGCATGCATACTACTTTGTCGCCAGCCCGCCGTCAATAGGGGCTAGACTAGAAAGCTGCGATCATAAATCTATTTCCAACGTACCTCTACAGTAGACATGGGAGACATAGTGTATCAATCCTTAATTGCCGTTACTTCCGTCCGTCGGGGGAATTCCACGAGGCACAGAGGAGGCTTACGCGCGTTGAGGAACATCGGTCTCTCAATTTGTTGATTCATTGATCGACAAACATGCTGACCCTTGTATATGGCCCAGCCCAAGCAAGGCAAGTCACGCTCTCTTGTCGCGGCTGGTGCCCGATTGTTAGCGCGAACTTCCAATGTGGGTCAGTGAGGCTTCAGGGTCTCATCCTATCGGAAGGCCGCTCAGCGCTGACTCATAATAGCAAACAACCTTACATAACGCCAAGGCTACAGCTTACCTCAAAACACCAACGCAATCACCACCACGTCTCGCTAAAACCACTCGCGCGAAACAGAAAACGATTCCTCTTCACTCACATCATCTCCCCTGAAAATGTCCGACTTCATGTCTCTTCCATACGACAAGCCGGCGGACAACTGCGTCGCCTTCATGCGCATCTGAGTCAGCGACATCGACCGCGCTGAGAGATTCTACTCCACCGTCTTCGGCTGGGTCTTCCAAAGCGAACGCTAGACAACGAACCACGCATTTCCTGATTTGATAGGTAGGGTGAATATTCGGGTTCAGAGCCACCGTCCGGCGTCGTTGACGTAAACTTGTGAAAGTGACTGACACAGTTAGGGCGTGAAACTGGCCCACTCTAATGTTCGGGTTTGGGTTCGTGCTCAGGTTGGAGAGCCTGGGCCTTCTGATTCAAAATTCAAGTTGTGACTGTCACTGAGTGGGCACACGAGAACGAAAGAGGCTTCTTGCTGGGGATGTGCTAATTTCGCACGGTGCCAACATCAGCTACGCGCTATAAGCAGCTTATTGCGGGATGGCGAGGACTTGCAAAGTCGCGGTTTCTCGTTGTCTTCAACATCGAAATCCATGGGTATCGAGAGTCCGAGTTTGCCGCGACGCGCCCAAGTCAAATCGAACACGACAGTAGAACAATATTTGTTTGTTTGTCCCACCTGTTCCACTCTTGACCACAACACACCTTCGCCGCCCGCTCGCTCGCTCCCAACCTACGATATCATGGCCAAAACCAATCCACCAACGAAGGAACAGATCGCATTCTATAGCACAGCTTGCTGCATCTCAGCAAAAGACCTCAGCCGATCAAGCTACCGGAACGCCAAGCTCGGCGCATGTTGAAGCCACCACCAACAGGAATCATTCCTCGCCCAGTCCCGGTGCCTCCCCCATACCTCCTGAACCACTGAGAAACGCGTCTTCAAGTAGAGCTCGGATTTATCCTGCACATATACTTACAGGTACGTTGCTTTTCTCTTACCCTAACACCAAGTAAATGACGGAAGCGGTGAAGAAACCCAGCCTTAGGCGCCCTCACTGATGCACACCAACGACCACAAAGACTGGCAGTACGACTATAACTTAAACCCCAATCGCGACCAAGAGCATGACCCGTATAGCGGGAAGAGGAGGCAAGTGATGATCACGATGAAAATCCCTTTACGATATCGCTTCTGAGGAGGAAGGTTTTTAGGTATGCGCTGGAAGAACATGTTGGCAATGATCCCCCTCGAACGAGTACAGCGCGCTCGTCTTGGTCTACTAATTTGACTCGAAAGATCTCCACTAGTTCATCCACCCGTTCCTCATCCTCTGCTCGCCGCGATATTCCGCCGGGGATCCTCGAACCTCAAGGCGTCTCCCAAATAGCTCTCTTCTTGCATCTCGTGGTCGCGTCCCCGCTGCATCTCAACTTGGCTTCACCCTTGCGCAGGATCATCTCCCAAAGGGGAAGGGAGCCCAGCCAGCCTCGAAGAAACATCGCAAAGGGAAGGAACCGGAACCTGTTGACAAAACGGTACGTGGGGTATGACAACTTAGGTACTGAGGTGATGAGATGAGTTTAAGGCACGAAGATGAGGAGGGTGATGAGATGGAGGTGGGGCTGCCGGGTGATATGGGAATCGGGACGAAGAAGGGGGGCAGATTGGAAAGCAGACACGATGAGATATTAGGAAATCGGCTAGGACAAAACGATATGATAAATTACGAATAAGAATAAACAACAAACAAAGAGAAACAGAAAGAGAACAAACAACAACGAGAAAGAGAGGAGGGAACAGAACAAGAACGAACATTCAAACAAACAACAACAGATCATTGCGTGATCATGATTAAGAGAACGTGATGTCAAAGTCATCGCTCAAAGTAAAGTCCGTGTGATAGAGAGCATTGCGGGATTGTGAAGGTGAAGAGGTCGCACCAGGTCGCGCCTCAGATAGGGCATCCGTCGTCGCAGAAGGTGTATATGGTGGAGAGAGGAAAGCAAATGCCGTGTTTGGGGATTGAAAGGCAGGAGTGTAGGAAGAGAAGTTGGCAGGGAGGTCAGGGCAAGGACGGTTGCCAGGGAGTGTGGGGACGACAGAAGGGGAATCCACAGAAGGGGAATCCATAAGGGAAGGTGGAGCTCGGCGCGCTGATGTCGATGGGGTGGAGGAACCAGCGGACGCCGACTTTCCCTTCTTGCCGTTCTTGGCATCGGCCTTGAGTGACTTTATGGCGGCGTTAATCATTTTGTTGCGCTCCTGGTTTTGAGCTCGCTCGGTCTCGAGCTGTTGAAGCTCGGTGTTGCGGGCTTGTTTCTCTTCGACTTTCTTAAGTGTTGAGATCCGCCGGTTCGTGTTGTGGGACAGCCGACCGATCAAGGTTTTTTTGGACGGAATTGCTTGAGAGTCGCGAGCGCTGAAAGCCCGCATGACATCGCCATCCATTTTTCGCGACCTAGGGACAAAGGCTGTAAGCAAATAGCCGGAAAGACGAGGGCATCAAAGGTCGATTGGCACTTACTGTTCAATCGCTGCCAAGGCAGTAAGTTGAGTCCCACCGAGTCGGTTTGATAAAGGATGCGCAGATTCGGCCTCGTTAGTGTGCCAAGGCACGGCAATCCAGTGTTCGTAAGGCATGGGCGAAACGTTCTGGTTGTATCCAGAGAAGTACCATGGATACGGAACTTTGTTCTTGTACCAATTCAGAACCCCGGGAACGTGATGATCCAAGCACCATATATAGAAATCCTTAACGTTGTGCTCGGTTTTCAAGTAGGGGAAGTTCTTGATTATTCTCTTATCTTCATCGGAAGCCCCAGCTATGGCATCCACATCCCTGTTCAAGCGAATTAGAAGAGGTCGCTAATCTGCAATGCGAAGACATTTACCGGTTATAGTGAGCTGTACAGAGTTTGGTTACCAGCTGCGCCAGGTAGTTCCCAAGCTTGTCGTTGGTCATCGATTGCCAATCAACAGTCAGGGCGAGGTCGGCAGGATCGGCAGTTTTGACCTGAAAGACCAGTTCATCGGCAAGACCCTGGACTTGCGCGGCCTCTGCATCGAGGCAGTGTCCTTTCAGGGTCCCTGATTTGTGAATGACCGCGTAGTGCAATGGACGACCGGTAAGGCGGTCCACTGTCTCAAAGAGTTTCCTCCATAGAAGCCGAAAGGCCTCCCGGTTCTGTTTGTTACAGAGAAATCGGCCAACAGTCGTACCTGAGGGACAATTGGTGAGACTTAAAGTGTTAGGAAAAGTTGAGACTCACGTTCGTTATGAGAAGGGTGCCAGACAACAATCTCCCACTCATTGAGATCTCCGTAGATACGCTTGAACGTATAATCGATCACCAAGTAGTCAGCAAGGTGAAAGATTCGTGCTTGAGCAGGGTACATAGCAATGCAGAGTTGAATATCTCCTTCGGCGTGGCATGCCTGGATATATTGCTTCTCAAAAGGTAACTGCCGATCCTTCTCTCGTTGATTGCATAAACCTATCCATTCTTCTCCTTCAGGATGGGCGGTCGTTCGTGCTTTCTTGACCATCTCTTGCAATCGTCGGGCATTGAGAAAGCCAGGGTGAACTTCTTGGAGTGACTTCCCTCCGGTCAGCTGAGTTGTTGTCGGAGCCGTCTTGACCTTCAGGGTCGTTGCTCCAAGGGTCCCGTGGGCTGTGATTGCCTCCGCCGCCAGAGCCTTCGCATCAGGGCTGAGCTTCGTTGATGGGAAGTTGCAATGAGAGTGAGGGTTCATGATGCAGACGAGAGCTTCCCGGAAGGATATCATATCATCGGCAGGTGCATATATTGTGAGACGAGTGGGACACTTGTGTTCTTGGAGTTGGCCTCGGACGACCTGGCCATTTACAAGGTGAGGAAGTGCTATCGCCGCAGAAACTAGTCAAGCTTCCAAAAGAAGGGGTAGATGGACGATGGGGCTCACAACACGTTTTCAGCTTATCGTTCGGGTGTTGCCAGAATGCGCACTTCGGCGTGGTCAGGGTTGCATCACCGATGAAGCCTCCGGTTAAAAGCAACTGCCC
>KN823223.1:8498-53787 GCA_000827465.1 Tulasnella calospora MUT 4182
CCCCGTAAAAATATATCCGTAGGCTACTAGTGTATTTAAAACATATATCCGACTCTTGGAAGAAGGTTGGATGGCCTGGAAGGGGTCGTTTAGCCTTCTTGGCTCCCTTTCCTCCGCTTAACTCCGGGGGTCGCCCCTGCAACACTGAGGAAGGTATATCTCCTCCAATTTGCAGTCGATTCCTTTCGCTTTTTTTCCTGCTCACAGGATTTCTTAAATATTATATTTTTGCATAGCTAGTATCACCAGAAAATATGGAGGGGAAGGGGATATAACTAATAAAAATGGAACCATCAAAATTTTAGTCAGCAAGATTTTGTATTTACGCGAATTTTTAATCTGTCTAAGTGGGTGCAAGTTTGGTGGCAAGGGGTGGGGTGGTTGTCGAGATATGGCTGGGGAGGTGTTGCCGATGTTGAGGGATGGCGCGCGGCATGTTGTGTACGCTGAGGACCAGCGAGCGGCAGCGCAGAGGGAGGACCGGGCAGCGGAGAAGGAGGGTCCCTGACTGTTGGCGGGCTTACGGGCCTTCGCGCACTGAGATACTTTCGTGGCACCTTACCCCGATGTGCAGCGGACACCGCACCGTGGGATCGACGGGCGAAACGACCCTCTGACCCTGATGCTTGGGGCTGACCAGGTGAGAAGTGTGATAAATGATCAAGGGGCACAGGGACAGGAGATGGAGAAAACCGGCGATGCAGCGGCAGCTCAGTTCATTCTGCACGTTGATGCCGCTCGCAGAAATCCCCCTCCTGTCCCAAACCCATTATGATCCGGTAGTCCACTCTCATGTAATTGGGAATAATCGCTCAATATAATCGAATTCATTTATGTTACAAATACAAATGACCTGGCCTAAAATGATCCCCCGGGGGGTGAAGCGAAGAGCTGCCTCCCGGGGTGAATTCAGCCTGTGCCCCGACCACATAACCACCAAGGCTCCCTATCCTCAAACTAGAGCTCCCTTTCTATTAAGTAGATCCCAAAGGCAATGCATCGTTCAGGTCGTGCATCTCCCCGGGGGAAGCAGCTACAGCATCCCCGGGGGGAGTCGGCTGCCCACCCGCCACCAGTATGTAACTGCCATCGCATCACAGGCACTTCCCAGGCCCTCGCAAAATCCCAAAGTGGTTTTAAAGCTTTAACCTCGGCGCACAGTACCCCGGTGGTGCCGTGAAATCACTACGGGCGACCCCTGGGAGGAGAGCCCCGGCTAGCCGGACGCCCTTCGGGGACGTCATCCAGTACGGCTCAAAAAACTATTGCAAAAGTTGGCGGGGCTGCCTGTGTTATGACAGGAGTGGACTAAACATCATTCAAGATCACGTTATGGAGGTTTCTATGGCGACCCCTTATTCCTCCATTTCACGCTCCGATGCATCCTTGCTCCCTTTATCGGCATCTTTCTCTTCATCCCAAATTCTCATTTCAACGCCGCGCTATCAGCTACCCTGCTGTCGTCCTTACGGGACGCCACTTTAATCCCATTGTGGGCCCGAAATACATGAACACGACTGTTTACTGCATTCCAGAAGCATGTTCTAGATGAACGCATTTTGGTAGGTAATCGTTCAAGACAGGGTGATGCTTATAAGCTGGTTACATCTTCTCTTTAACCTTCATCAACCCTCCTCTACGGAATCGCTACCTTGTAGGTTTTCTTCGCCGGAGAAGACATTAAGAATTTCGAGATGACGTCAATGCTCACTCTGCAGAGATCTCTTCCATCTCCAGTTGTCCAAGAGCTGATATGAACAATTCTGATACAACTTCAATTTTCACAATGGACAGCTTTTGGTCACCTCCGGAAGATCTTTTGCGAATCCAACGTCTTCTGCCAATCCAGCGTCTTCTGCGAACCCAACGTCTTCAAATTCCTCCGTAGGTGCACCTGCCTTACGCAATTCCAACTAAATTTGAATCATTTAGGGCACTGATGGGATGATCATGTTCACAGAGTCTTGGCAGGCCCCATTACCCATATCATTATCGTGAGGCTCGACTATCGGTTTATCATCTGGTCGCTGGGGCTGACATGAACCTTCCCAAGATCTGTTTATCTTACCCTGGCAGGTTTTGGAATTTTGGCGGCAGCATGACTCTCAACGGGCCAAAGTACGACTTCTTTCTCCTTCTTGATCACTTCAAATGTACGGCACAGAGCTCTCTGTTGGGTCAGCATGTATTCACATTCCTTCGAACAGACGGTGAGCCCGACACTTCCACTCAATTCACTCTCCTTCACGACTTCGACGTACTTCGCCCCAACTCGAATGGTCAAGAGAAACTCATTCTCAAGACAGACACAAGCAAAGCTGCAATTGTAAGCATCTTCCGACTTCTGAAAGAGAATCTCCTCTGACGTTGCATCACTCCAGACAAAGGCTATTCAAGACAACATGCAAAGTGTCGCTCCCGGCGACCAAGTCCTTTTCTACTGTGAGTCTAACTCGTGTCAGCCTCGGCCTTCAAGATATTCAACGAGGTTTTTTGGAAGTCGGGGGTCATTCAGGCGCGGAGTCAGATGCCGGTATAGTTTCGGGGGATGGGGAGTTGATTTCTGGATCGGTATGAACTTTTTGAGCGGCAGACACGCGGCCTCCAATTACTGACTCGCATCTCAGGAATTACGAGCCTGCCTTAACAATACGCCTCACTACTTAGTCCCAGTTGTAGTAAATTTATCCTCTCTGTGTCTCCCTACACATTGGCTAACCTGACTCTCACTAGGCTGTAATTGACGTGAGTTGCCTTCAATTACGGCAAAGATGCGGCACCAAAATCCTAAACTGGTGTTCGACTCTAGGCGTGCCATAGTGGGGGCTCAATGGGTCAGTGCATAGTCATCCACTACTATTGGACTTAAAATATCCTTTTCTCAATAGGTCTTCCCTATAACTACGAGAAAAAGTTCAACAGGATCCGGGTCGAGGAGGTCACACGCATGAAGCAGAATACCCCAATGGTTAGCAACTCGTCGAGTCTCGCTCTGTGCCGTCTTTTGTGCTTAATGCTCCATCTCTAGATCCAAATTTCAGCTGCTCGTCAAGGCCAGCTCGCCTATTCGAATAATTTTAAGGGTGGTTATTTCGGCCAGCTGACTTGGTGCTTAATTCAATATCTTAAGAGTACGTTCATGCTCTCCAGTAGGCCTTAGTCTTTCACCTTATTCATCGATGCGTCATCAGCTACCACAGATTTCACCATTAAAGGTCTCACCTTTTACCTCTACGAAAACTGCGACCCGAGCGGAAGCCAATTGCCCCAGGTGTCCGCCTCACATCCGTTCCAGGGAATGATCCTTTCCTTCTAGGTTGGTGTATTGCTTTCAGGTGCGCGCTCTTCCGATGGGAAGGTGGAGGGGGGGGGTTTGAACATGGGGTTTCTCAACAGAATAAGCCTTCTATGGATATCTTTGCTTCTTTGCCGTCAGACAGACATGTATCTCTTGAGCGCATTGGGCCCCAAGTTGGTTAGCACGAGATGCTATGTCAGTATAAATGATCTATTATATCTTTGTGCACATTATGAGCTGTACTGGGTAAGCTCCCCCGGGAAGCCTGGGCTATTCCCTACAAGGCCTCCCGGGGGAGGCCCGTATTGATTTGGCGGGGTCCCCCGGGCGAGATCAAATTTGAGTAAAATGGATTTTGGAGCGCAATAGCAGCTACCATGTAGACTCTTCGGGGGATATGTCTGTTAGGTGCAGGGGGACGGGGGGCGAGTGGTAAGGGTAACCCGGGGGAGAAGAGAAACTCAGCCCCTCGGGTTAGGGATAGTGGGTGGGAGAGCTAGGGAGAGCGTGATGCGTTGTAGGGTTGGAGTAGGTCATGATGGTGCGGGTGGGCGAACCCAACCCTGGGTGACATGGAGATCCAACACCCCGGGGGGGAGTGAAGGCCAACCCCAGAGCAGCACGAGAACGGTAGAAAGGTTAGCTTAGATGTTGAGAGTGAGTACTAGCGAATTTCTACTCAAAGGATCAAACAGATCTCACCCCCGGGGTGCCGGCGATATAGGCAACCCGGGGAGAACGCCCCATATGTATCCGACGGGATGATCGGGTCGGGCCACCGCGGGTATCAGTGGCGATGGCAACCCGGGGGAGTGGCAGCCGTGCACCCGCCGGGAGAGATTAAGTCGTGCACCCCAGGTACGGGTTACGTCGGCAACCTCGGGAGGATGCCAAACCTTTACCCCGGCGGGGCGGTTAAATCGGATTCCCGGGGGAAATATACATACGATTACAGCTTTGGGTATGGATAAGTGGAAAAAAGCAAGGCCCTCAAATTGAGCAAGGGGAAAATGGAGAGTTGGGCAGGTTGGCGGTGTGAGCGTGTGGGTTGGGGCATGAGTGTGATATTTTAAGCAAGCGTAGTTAGTGCAATCCTCAATAAAATGACTAGCTTGGATGATAGTGAGGTGGCATTGTATTTTATACTGGTCCGAAACGCCGCAAAGGGAAGACAAGCACATTTATCATAGTGGAAGGCGGGCTAAAATGGATTAAATTTTACAAGCGACAAGACTTCTCTACCCAAAAGACAAATAAGTTGGAGACTAAAGCCAAGAGCAAAGCCAAGAAGAAGTCAAAAAGAAAGGAAACAAAGAAGAAAGCTACGATTGTATCCATAGTATCCGATCAGCGACCACGCTTAGAACTTCCTTGTCGGGATGTCGTGACTACGGTTCGGTTAGCACCGCGTCCTCGACCTCTTCCTGCCGATGGAGCTGTGGCTACGGTAGCTGTGGCTACGTTTCGGTTAGCACCGCGTCCTCGACCTCTTCCTGCTGATGGAGCTGTGGCCGTAGACCTCGTAGCCCGGTTACTAGTGGTCCCTTGAACGATTGCCAAACCGGTAGCTTTTGGGCCACGAGGAGTCGAGCCCCTACCAAGCGTGATTGGAGGAGCTTCCTGTACAGGTTGGGGAGCGGTTGCGCTCCGTAACTTTCGGGGGCCTTGGTCAATCTCATCCAGTGAGCGTACCTCCACTTCACGGGTTTTGCGCTTTCTCTTGGCAGGTGGCAACGGGGCGTCTTCGAGAGGTCGTACAGCTGGCAGAAGAATAGCACTTTGGGAAGAGGGCAGGAGGGTGCTTCGCTGAATTTCGGAAGAAGGAGTTGGTACATTTGAAGAGGGAAAAGTGGGATCTTCTTCTTCGTAGCTAACACGTGACGTGTCTTCGGACGCCGCCGATTTAACTTTAGATGGCGTACAAAGCTTGATATCAGCATCCAGACGAATGTGCCGAAGGAACTGGGCTAACCTTGAAGGTAAGAGGGCTGTGCATGAGAATCAGCCGGTCCAGAGTTATCTCCATCTCCGGGAGGCCTTTCGGTAAGGCTAGGCGGGTGCACTGATGCGGGTGTACTGCTAGAAACTCCCGATTTCCCGGAGGTGATTGGAGGAGGCCTTGTCAATGACGGGTTTTCGTCGGCAGGCGCGATACTGGGTGCACGGTCATCCGCAAGCAGTTGACATTCCATCTCCCACTTGCTGAGCCATGTTGATACTTGATCATCTGGTATCAAAATCTGTTGCTCCGTCGGACCGTTTTCCCCAGAATCTAAAGAAAGACGTGACGAAAGGTTAATGACTAGTGACGTGGCAGCAAGTCGGGCGCAAGATACCTTCTAGAATTCTTCTAAACGCACTGAGGGACTCAGTCAGCAAACGAGCAGGCGACTCGGTCTGTGGCTTTCCTTCTTTAGCCTTAACTCTCCCTGTTTCGATCTGTATGGCGCCAATGAAAACCAGTAAAAGAATTTGGCCCCGCTCGATAAATGAGCATTTCGTCCAATCTATGCCCTTCAAAAGCTTGAAGAATGTCACTGAAGCGACTGCTTGCTTATTTGAGACACTGACAAGGCCCGGAACACCCTCCGCTCCCGGGGTCCACCATGGGCGTAATTCGAAGGCAAAGTCGACAAGCGCGTGGAAGTTACGAGGAAGTGAGATAACTTGGGTGTTAAAATCAAATAACTGAAGAGGTTCCGTTCGTTAATCGGGAAGAACTCGTTAGTATTTTTCATTACTCCCGAAGCGTAAAGGACGTACGTCAGATCTACGTGCCACAATCGCACGGGCAAGCGAGTCACAAGCTGGACGCCAAAGGGACTCCAATTCTTTCCACATAGTTTTGGTATCCGGGGCTTTGGTACTCTCGACGTAAAGGGTGGCCACACGTCCGAGCACTAGGTTTAAATATCGAGCAAACGCTATGGCCGCCACGATCTCTACGAAACGATCCGAGAGTGCCGACGTTCGTTCCACATTGGGCCCTGTCTTACCGCCGTCTCGAATAAAGCCTGTTGCACCCATAAAGCTCGCAATTCGCATCCCCTGAAGTAGGTTCAAATTGGAGTCGAGAACCGATTTCTCTGAGGCCACCATCGCATCCATGAACCGCGATACTGCTGTTTCGATTTGAAGGAAAAGGGCACATCCAGCGTCGGAACTAATCTGGGCTTGATTGTGAATAAACTTGGCCGAAGGGAGTGGCTTGTTGCAGTCGATGATTAGCGAGACTATCTTCGAGATGTGGTGAGCTGGTTTGATGGTGCTCAAGCCCAGATTGGGATGCAGGGTCACGTCAAAGTCGCTCTGCCGTTACCGGAGTTAGTAGAATTAGGGCCAAGGGACTGCGAAGACGAACTTACAGCGGAATCAGCTTGGAATACACTCCAAAGCTGGAGGATCGAGATGGAGGAGTAGAGCGCGGCGGGCAAATCGATGCCATGCTTGATACCCGACAACCCAAGGAAAGGCATTTTGCGAGATTGTTCGTCACAGTGGGTCATATTTTCACCCCATAAGTCAAGATACTGCTTCGTCTAATTGGGAGTGTGAATCTGAATATTCCTGCAGCTATTCAATCGGACGTAGCCACATACCTCCAACCAAATCTTCGCTGCTTCTTCGTTATCTGGGACTAGAAGTGAATGTGACAGCTTATCGGTCCCAAGCTCGATCGCGGACTTTGGCTTTGGCTTCGGTTTTGGCCTATGCGGAGGCTTATCTGGGGCTTCTGAAGTGATTGGCTTGGAGCTTGCGGTTGGACGACTTCCCTTGGGTTTCGACGACAGCACAGTTGGAAGGTTGAGAGGTTTTTTCGGGCTTTGAGGTGGGGACTCAAAGCGCAAAGCCTTTCCTTTGCGTGGAGCTTTCGGTTGGGCTTTACCGGCGGCGGACAGCATGAAGGCATCGTCCAAGAACGCCGCATCGGCCTCCTCCATGATGCCTTCGTAGTTATCGTAGTCAAACCCTTCGATAATCTCCTCGTCGTCTTTCCGCGCACGCTTCCCTTTCTTTCCTTTTGGCTCACTCTCCCCACGCATACGCTTGGGCAGTTTTGTCTTAGCTGCCGCCTCGGCGGCATGGTGAACCTCGGGGTTGGCGGGAGCGACTGGGGTAGGGATGTTCAAATGACGAGACTCTAATCTGAAGCGGAAGCATTCGTGATCGGGAAGGGTTCCATCGTAGCTTGCGATGAGAAATTTGAAAAGCGTCTTGAGTCGCGCATTTGTCATTGCGGCAGGTTTCTGAAGCTGGAGGCGTTGGTTTGGCACGTCGGGATCCATTGGCATCCTTTCTATGAAGATGAACGTTGATGCTTCCTTTGTCAACTTGTCCCATGATGCTCGAATTCGGTGAAGTTTTTCTATATGTAGACACGTTAATCAGGCCCAAGTGTGGGAGACAGCCTCCAGAGACTTACCAATACCAATAATCACGAATTCAGATATGGCCTTCGCCATTTTCTGGATAGTTCTCGTTTCGGGAATATTTGGCCTGAAGGGGGGAACAACAGTTGTTCCAGCAGCGGGTTGCATTCTGCGTCTTCCCTTGGAAGCTCCAGTGCGGGCTCCTGGCTCATCGACTTCAGCGTTGATGTCGAGATCGCCTGTTGGGGCAGTATCCATGAGGATCACAGCGTCGTCGATCCCCCCTGTGTATGAGTTCTAGATCAGGTCCAGTTTTTGATGAAATGGCGCAATTCGTACTGACCTCCGAACCTCTTAAGTGCGTAATCGATGTAGTCAACCCTCACTCGAGCTCCCAGTCCATCTGTTGCAGAGAGGAAGATACTTTGCTCGACGTTCTTTCGACCGAACTCTTGGCTATAGTGAACAACAGATGCTAAGTAAAAGAATTGTTTCCTTTCGCTGGAGCAACTTACACGAATATAGGGATATCGCAGCTTGACTTTGACGAAGCGAGAAGAACAAAATGCATATTGCCGCGCTCAGCGAGCAACTTCAGAAGATCCACTACGTGAGGAAGCGTGGCCTCTACGAAGCATTGCCTTCCATCAAGGTACGTCCAATACATCAGGAATAGCTTAAAGGAAAGCAACTCGTGAACTCACTCTTCCTCGACAGTAACAGGCTTGTGAATGACCTTTGCGCGCTTCGTCCACTTCTCCTGCTCCTCATCTCCCAAAAGCTCAAAATTGGCCTTACGCACCTCCTGAACGACCTGGACACGATACTGATTGATGTCATCTGAGGTCGCCTTCGGGTGTCTCTCCACCCATTTCGCCATCTCTTCCGCAATTTCTTCATCGCATTCCGCTTTCCCCCCCTGCTCTGATTTTCCCCATAGGTGAAATGCGATTTTTGCATGTTTACGACCCAAAATGTCAAGTAGCGTCGACATCGAAACGCCTGGTCCAAGAATCCGTACTTTGCCGACGCTCTTTTGATAAAGAGTTTTCATTCGTCCCGCATCTGAGGTGAACTTGTTCCGGAATTTCTGGTTTCATTTTGAACGATCAGCTTCGGGCTCGTGCGGGGGGAGTAATGAGATGTACAAACTGCTATGTATTTCCCTAGCTCCTTCTTCCCAAATTTGTCCTTGATCATTCGTAATTCGTGATTAGGGCTGCAGTCAGGGAATCGCTCCATGAGTTTAGCCATCGCCTCTGTAGCCAAAGATCTTCTATTGGCTTCATTCTTCTTGACCTCGGCCAGGTCTCCTTCCTCCTTGGCTGCTTCACATTTGTCTTTAAGCAGAGCGTATTGATAGATCAGCGGTGCCAGGAAGACTCGTATCTCCCAGTCGAGTTTACTATCTTTATACCACATTTGGCCCACTGCTGTACGGCAAGCAACTGGGACATCCAAAAACTGCTCGTGCTCTTCCTGCAACAGAGCGGAATAGTCTTCGTCACTCATATCTGCTTGCCATCGTTCGATGTTAGCCTAATGCTTTAAGTTGATTACTGTAAAAACTCTTACCTCCTTTTCTAGCCTCGTACATCCATTTTGTTCGTACCGGCGCGGTGCTGCGGGGGTCTCGTTGAATGTGATCTTCGACCGCCCACAACTCCACCTTTTCGTCATTGATTTCCCGGGACCAAGCCCAAGGGTTCAAGGAGCTTGGATCGAGATACCCGTCCGGATAATCTTCTTCGTTTGGGATGGGGGCGTCATCGAACTCGATGCCATGTTCATCCCCCGAATCGGCTCCTCTCTCACTGCGATCATAATCCTCTGCGTACCCCTCCCCAGATTCCTCTGCGTAATCCTCTCCATAATCCTCTCCGTAATCCTCTCCGTAATCCTCTCCGTAATCCTCTCTGTAATCCTCTCCATTAACCTGGCTTCCATAGCTCTTCTCGGAACCATCGTTCGAAGAGGCTTGCTCATATCCGCTATCCTTCCCTGCGCTGAATCCGTCGACTCTCGGAAGGCTCGCTGGCTTTTGCGGTATAATCGGCTCTATGTCATTCATTCCGGACTCGTATTCTTCGTCGCTGGGCAAACTCGGTGCTGGCGTTGGTGCACGACGTACGCTCGTTCTCGCAGAAACCATATGGTCGTCCCTTTCCTCCGAGATTCTAGAAAGCAGAGAGGCGTCGTTGGTCTTGTCATTGGGGCGATTTCTGCTTGGGGTTTCGGGCGACTGGGGAACAGCAACAGTCTCGTTGACGATAGGTGTTCGCTTGGCGTCGTCCGCTGCAAAGAGCCTTTGAATATTGGTGGGTCCTCCTTGCGTTGGCTGCAGGGATGTCGGCCTAGACTTTGCGTACCTCAAGTCGGTCAATGCGGATGGGTGGATATTCTCCTTTGTTGAATTAGGTGTGACTGGTTGACCAGAGCGCGAATGCTGAGGGATGATGGCTGCCGACGATGTTGAACCGATGATAGGAGCTAGCGGGCCTTTGGTTGAAACGGTGAGCGGGTGAGATGTCGTGCTGGGTTTTGCTGAGCTTTCTTTTGAGTGAGCCCGTGGTAGGGAGTCGCTCGCTGGCGGTGCGGTAGGGGGGCGGCCGTGAGGTGACACGTCCAAGGTTCCGCCTTCGTTTACAGCTGATCGGATGCGACGCTCCTGCTTGAGAAGGGAATGGAGAGCATTCATTAATTTGACTTGCTTGGCTCCTCCATGGACCGATCCGGCTACGGCTATCGCGCTCCTGACCCCCACTGGTCCTAAAGCAGGCAGCACGAGCTTGACGGCGTGCTCGGCATCCTCCGCCCTTCCAATGACCTCGGTCCAAGTGCCTTCGGATGGTTCCCAAGTTGCAAGGACCTGTTTCGTGAATTCTGCGTCCCATTTGAGTATGAGCTGGGCTTGCAACACGTGATTGGAATGAAAGTTGGGTATCGCATGATGGAAGTTTGTAAGCGCGTTTGCGACGGCCAGCGGATCATATCCATCGAGCATTGAAAGGGCTTATAGCGGCAAAATGAGAGGGACGAGAGCAGTAGTCATGTTGTAGGAGGGAAAGGGCATTGGGAAGAGGAAACCGGCAACGATCAGTCACGAGTTGACGCTCTTCAGAGAACAGAGACGATAAAGTGACTCACCAATATCAAGGTCAGTTGCGTCTTCCATCTCGTCAATCATGGAGAATAGAGATGGGGGAGGGAAGGGCAAGAAAAAAAGTTTGGTTCCCGTCTGATGGGGATCCTCGGGTGTTGACCTCGTCACACCACTGAAATGAAAGGAAAAAGCTACCCGAACGCCACACGGGGAAGAAAACGAACCGATGCCTTGTATTATACAATGCCTTGGTATCCGTCTAGGGTCAAGTATGGCCTTATGGCTGCATGGGATTGGAGGAGTCTAGGAGATAAAGTCAAATATCATTCAAGGAAGGATTTTGGCGGCTGATACCACTTTAAGCTTGTTTTATTTATATTTAGAAACCTGTAAGAACATGTAACGAGGTGTGTTCCATGAGGTACAAAGACTTAAGTGTGTAATGGTGCTTTGTTTCCCTGGGGCCTTGTGTGACACGCCCTCCCTTCTCGGACATGCACGTAAAACTGAGAACAATAGAGCGATTGCGTTGTCTCTTGTGTAGCCTCGAGGCGAGACGCAGTTGCGTAAAGAGAACAGATAAATGGGGCCGAGGACGGAGTCGCCGTCATCCACACTAGTCTCTTAACCCTCCTCGCTCGTCTCTCTAGTCTTATATTGTGTCCACCGGTTTAGAAATTTTCCTATGGCTCGTTACTATGCTGTACACAAGGGAAGGATCCCAGGCGTCTATCGTACTTGGTCAGTCCTTGTCACCCGTATCCTTCCCCACTCTCCCCACTCATTGTCCTTTCAGGGCAGAAGCTAGTGAACAGACTAATAAATTCTCTGGCGCAATTCACTCTGCATTTAACGACTTGAACGAAGCGGTTGAATTCTCGGGTATACCTTTACATCGACAACCTCGGTGGGTGAGGGTGGACCTTGGCATACCTGATACTGCCCCAGCGAATCCGTCTCCTGCAGCCGGTAACATAATTTGTCTATTCAATAAACATCCGAAATTGTGTAATTCTAACGTTGTGTTTGCATATTATCAGGACCCCCACATCCTCACTCTCCGTCCCCCGCTTTGGCTTTGACCGCCTCCGGATCACAACCATCCATTGTCACTCCTCCCTCCCAAGCGGCAGCCCAGCAACCAAGCACCAGCTCTACGGGCCTCAACGCCAAGTCTGAACAACATGGAGACTCCAATGCATCGTTGGTTCAAGCCTTTCGCGCAGTCTCTATCCACACCCCTGCAGCACCAGCACCCGTTCTTCGTCCAGGGGTTGTTGACTCCTCCCCTGCCGCTGTAACCCGGCGTACTGGAAATCTAAACAAGGAAGGCAGTGGGGAAGGTCGTGACCGAGGAGCAGCGGCTTACCCTTCTCTTTTCGCTCGAGGTGCCGCTGATGGTGCTCCTATCACACCTGGTCGGATGCCTCGTCATTCGACACCTATCGGCTCGCCATCTGATTCTCCCACAAACTCTCCAAGTCATAGGCCAGGCCCCAATGGGTCACGACCTAGCTTCCGATTGTGGTCTCCTCAGAATCGTTCGGGCTGGTATGAAGATTCTATCCTATCCGGGATATTCCACCCTCCAGCATCAAGTGTAGAATCGTCCGCCGGGAACACTCACGACCACACAGGTAAGAACCAAATTTAGCCTACAAGTCTGGATAAGTTACTTATATTGTTACTAGCTACAAGTGGATCGACGTCTTCGGACGAGGTTTGGTTGGATCGTGAGTTGAAACGCTTGCGGACTCTCAACCTGAGGCAACACTAACAGGGGGTATTTCTCAGCGATGGAGCCAATGCGTGGAGGTTTATATGGCGTGCAAGGTACGTACAGTGTCTCTATTATTTCTCGTAGGAAGTGACTGTAGACTGGCTACTAAATACACCTTTGACGTAGATTCCCTACCTAACTTCCACCGGATTGCCCTCCGCACTGCCTCACGGAACACGATCCATTACGCCCCCGCTCTTACCTTCCTCCTCGGTCAACATGCAGTGAACTATATGTTTCTCCACTACTTCTCGGCGGGTAGTACCTTCGTCGTTGCCAACGCATATGAAAGGTTCCGGGACGATTCTCGCGGCTTCGTGGAACATATGGTAGGGGAGGGTATGCCGCCTCGGCAGGCTGCTTACCTCTGGACCATTATCGCCCCCGAGAATTCGGATTCTCCTGAGGCAGACTTCTCTTTTTTCGTTTGGGCAGCAGCTATGAGGGCTCTAACGAGGGGTGGGGGATCGGCACTGCGGGGAGTCGGGGTCGTGGGGGAGGGATCGGATCGAGCGCAGACTCAAAGCCCGAGCTTGGAAGGTAGTGTGGTCGACAGTGAGGCTGACCACATTGAGGCCGAGGATGCTGTGGCCAAAGAAACTGAGGCTCCTGAAGAGAGTGCCAGCACCAATACCAGCGGCCCTGTTCAGGGAGGGGAGCTAGACTACATGGACATTGACGACGAAATCGAGTACCTCGATTTCCCTGAGGATGTGGATCCACAGGCCTAAAGGAGATAAAAATTAGACTCCAAGCAACCTTATGTCCATCCCTTGCCTCACAAATATAAACGATATTGGCTCACAGGGACTGTGCGCAGTGAGAAGGAAGGAAGGTTAGCTGAAGAGGGTGTGGCAACGCACCGTCGGTCTAGTTTGCAATTTGGAATCAACAGCGGAGACGCTTGACCGGAGTGTCCCAAGGCTGAACGGACTCCTCGCGAAACATTCAGCCTGCCGTTCACGCGTATAACTATGGAGCACGAGCGAGGTAAGGTTGAGACCCGACAAAAGGGTCAAAGAAAATAAGGTGCACAAACCTTATTTCTTAAAGGTAAACACGCCCACGTGATCGCTCAAAATTTCCCGTTTAGTGATCCTTACGTTTCACCACCAGCTGACGTCCTCCCTGTCGTTCCTCCTCGACTCCACATACATCCTCGAGCTCTACGCCATTTCCATCCACAATACTGGCTCACATGTATTGGACGTTCACACACTCTCGTCTTGCTCCCCCATTATCCGGAAACCGAATACAGGATGCTGTCACCGGAGATCTAGTCGCAGAGCTGCGTTTCTACGGCACAACAATGCCCGCAGACATTCCTCACGAGCAACTCCGAAACCTTGAGCCTGGCCAGTGGCTGACAGCGGACCTCTGTAGTTTCTACTGCTACGAAGTTGGCAACGCTTACCTGGAAGGAGCACCTGGGAGATGGAAGGATCTGGTTGTTCTCCACTCGAGAACCTGGGACCTCCGTCATTGGACAGCGGGAGCTCCGCAAAGGGTCCGAGTGCCTGGAGCTCTTCAAGTTCTAGAGCACAAGTACGTCGCCTTTCCCGGTAACGACACGGATTCCCATTTTTTTCTCTGCATTATCATCTTCCCCCGCGATCTGTTGTACGACCTAAACCCAAATGGGACAGTCCGCACAATGGCTCTCATCCTCAACTCCTTACAGGACATGCAACCTCGCAACCCGGAACGCAAAATCAGGGACATACTAAGGCGGCTCGCAGATGGACGTCAGCTCCGTGAACCAGAACTCCAAGATATCAATGTATACCTTCCTATGGTAAGAGTGCCGGCACCTTGTCAGCCTCCCGTTACTACGCTAAACCTCGTTTGGACTATTCCAGATGCCCCAACAACCGAACATGTACGATTGTGGTCTCTATCCCGGTCATTTCCTCTCTGTTTTTCTCAGTGCACCCGAGACGTACATCGCTCACTGTACGGTACGCAACCTTGTCATATTCCTATCGCACATACTTTTTACATCCTCATGTTTAGGGCAAAGCATCAATTGACGGACCATTGGATATCGTCTGGAAGCACGAACGCGTCAAGGCAGCACGTGATCGGCTAAAAAGCCTTGTACTTGCGTCGAGCGAGATTCGGCAAGCGGCCCTCGATTTTAATACGGATATACCATCTCCTTGTGCAATGTAGACGTTAACGAATCTTACTTTTGCTGTTGTATTTTGAGATCTGTCTGTAATCATGCGTCACCACTTTTTGGGGCAGGCTGTTATGTTCCGTTTGTTCATGTTACGTGACATTCGGCTGTTGACCGGGACTCCCCCTACCTTACTCCTCCATATCCTCTACGCGTGTATCAAAGCTGTATGCCAAAAGCAGTCCCAACTGAGCCCAAGTCCTCACCCACCAAGGTTTCTCCCAAAAAGCCGTTCTACCGCAGGAACATTGCTGGCGACTTTTCGGTACCGTTAGGCACAAGTAGGCCCTCCCAGCCGTCCAGTTTGCAAGGCCCAGGTTTGCGAACCTCTGCTTCCAAACCCAGGGATCCAGACTACGGCAGGTCCGCTAATGGAAAGCGCATTCGTATATTCGACAACCTCCCCAGCCGCTCCTCGGACGCTAAGAACAAACCGATGTGGCTTGCGGACGACATTTTTGCAAGCTCTAAGACATCACATGTCGTTGCGCCAGAGCCAACCTTTCCGGTTCAAGCAGCCCCAGAACATGTCAACGCGGAAGACGATTTCCCTGGGATGATAGACATTGAAGCGGCCTTGGAAGAGGCCATTATTACGAAAGGCCTGGTAAGCCATAACCTAATTCATTCCAGCTGTCCAAAAACCTAATGCGACTTCACACAGGATCAAATACCCACTTCATTACCACCTGATAACGCCCAAACAGCAACTGCGGAGAAGCCCGTACTTCGAACAGAATACCTCCCTTTTCTATTCGCTGCTAAAGCACCGCCTCACCTTCCACTTCGATGCTCAAACCACCCGCACTGTGTCAAACCTGCACACAGCCCACCCGCCACGCCTGGATACTTTCGCTGTACTCAGTGCTTCGGTCGTCCAGTTCTTTGTGGTGGCTGTCTTGTTCGTTCACACCAATTTTCGCCCTTCCACTGGCCAGAGCAATGGGTGGACCAAAATCATACCTCAAGTAAGATTAATGTCTACTGGAACGACTCCAGGCCAGCAAACTACGGCTACTTCAAACGGATTTCTCTTCTTGAGGTCGGATTGCATGTTGGTCTGGGCCACGAAGGCACGCTCTGCCCCAAGTCCCACTCTGCGGACGCTATCGATCTAACTATACTGCACACGACCGGGCAGCATGTAGTTCGATTTCGTCTGTGTGCGTGCTCAGATAAGGAGCTATGGGAGCAGCTGCTAGAAGTCGATATCTGGCCAGCTACACACAAGCGACCCAAAACGGGGTTCACGATGGAAGTACTGCGTCACCAGCGATGCTTTAACCTCCGGAGTAAGACGAACCTCAAGGAATACTACGACGTTCTGGTCGATCTCACCAGCGCTGCAGAGGATAAAGCGTCGATCCCAGTATGTGCCATCCTTCTGTACACCAGAGTAGAGCAACCAAATTGACCAAATTCCTCTTTTCATGCAGTATACCTACGATCAATTTCGCTTAGGCTCTCGAGAACACCGGGGGCTCGTGACGCATATGAGAGTAGGTCGCCCGGATGCCACGGCGCCGCTGAGGCATGGGGAGCTATGCGTCAGCTGCCCAACGTGCCCCAACCCAGGTGTTAACCTGCCACCCAACTGGGAAAGGGATCCGCTGAAGTAGGTTTCTCATTCCAGTTCTCAAGTAGGTTGCTGATTCCCCCTTTAGACAGCTTCACTACGTCCGGTTCTTATCAGGTGACGGCAACTTTAAGCTCCAACATCTCTCCAAGCGTTCAGTATCAGTGTCAGCGAGTCAGAGATCACTACTTGGCGACGGGGGATTCTGGGTTCCAGATAGTGTTATTAGTGGCTATCTTGGTGCAACATCCGCCGCTTTCGACGAGCCGAGAGGTCAACGAAGAAATGCCTGCAACACGATGGCCGGGGATCCGGGTTATTCCCCTGAAGGAACAAAGGCGTTGGATATATCGGGCGTCTTTTCTGTCTCGTGCAGGCACGTATTCATTTGTCCCAACGGTGTCGTAGATCTCCACAAGGGCGAGAAGTACGTTAGACTGTCCACCCTCGTATACAATATTCCTAACAATCTTTTCTAGATATCGCTATGTAGATGTGTGCTTTGCGGGCCCCTTGAACGCTTCCTACTCCGCCGGCCTTCGCTACTTCGTCATCACCTACGATATAGCATGCAAATACGGCGTGAACTTCAAATCCCGTTGTTGTAATCAAGACTGCAAGTTCGTTCTCATCCCAACGCCAAACGGGAATATAAACATAGTATTCTGCGTCAACAAGTTCCACCAGGAGTCACACGATGACGATTGTGCTGCGAAGAATGCCCTGGACTACACAAAGTATGTTGGGAGGACGTGCGGGGAGGGCGTCGAGACGGTTTGGGCAAAGATGAATTGGCTTCGGTATAGTACCAGGGAGATGGGCATTGGTGCTCGCATAGAGACGCTCTCTGAGCACTTTAATGACTGGAATTGGCAGAAATTTTTGACTATTAGTGAGTAGATCGGACCCGAGTTGGATGACTTACCTGAACTGATCGCCTTTGGTCCGCGGAAGCTCGTCGCCTCACAGACTCGTATGCTAAAGCTGTCGAGTCCCTGGATCTCGTCATTCAAGATCTTGACGAACTCAAAACGAGCGTTGGACCAGATACCGCATCAAGACTACGATCGGGATATGAAGCTACGGGCGGCGAACAGTTTTTGCAAAACGCCACCCAACTCCAATGTAGGCAAATCTTGGCGTCTTCTCCGTATCCAACTAATTCCACCACATTTTCAGGGCTTTCACGAAAGGATCTCATCGCAAGAATGCAGGACCTCAATCTATCCTCTACCACCCTTTCAGCTGCTTCCGGCATGGATGGGAACAACGTTGCACACGTCAATCTCATTTGTAAAGCCCTATTACTGGAGACGCTGCAGTGAGTTGCTTCTAATCTTGCCAGAGAGCCTATGTTTCTGATGTCGTCTGGCCTTCATGATGTCTTAGGGCCAAGCTTTGTCAACGTGCGCACGACCTTGCCATTTTACCGAACCCAAGCGCAACTCTCAAAGACCGTGTCAAAGGTTTGATGAACAGGGTGAAGACCGGCCTTGAAGAACATCATGAACTCCTGTTTGAATTGGCACCCCAACTTCAGCACCTCGCTCGGACACCAGATTCACCAGCAAAAGACGAGATCCTGCTGCCCAGTCGACTCGACCAAGAAGACATCCTTCACTATGGTCTTGCCAACCTCCTCGCTACCGAGGATCAACTACGAGTCTGTCATGCTTATGACATCATCCACGAGTTGAGAAAAGCTCTAAGCTTACAGTCGTTTTGGACACGTCATGTCAACGGCCAGCACTCGAGCCAATCGACGACGACAACGAAAGGTCAATCCAACCTTAGAGCTAGCAAAGCACGCGTTAAAGAGACCGCTCATGCATACAAGGTCTGCTACGATTGGCTGACCAGGACGTCCCCGCAGCTAGCGGACAAATTTGGTCTTAAGCGATTGGAGAGTTCTGACCTAGTGCTCCTAAGCGCTTGGCGGAAAAGGAAGGGGTACAAGCGTGCCAATGATCGTTTGCCTTGGATATGGACGCTTCGTCCGGTTCAAGTCCCCGAGGTGACTGAGGATCTGTTGGATGAAGTGGTTGAGGATGTCGACGGAGGCGATACGGATGTCGATGCTGAAGAACCTGAGAGTTCCTCAAATACCCTTGAAGAAGTAATTGAAAAATGGCGGAAAGAATGTAAGCTTGCGTAATCTGACTGTTGGCGTAGTCGCTTGCTGATACATTTATTCAGTCGTTAGGCTTGATTTCGTGCACACCCTCGCAGCAGTGGAGAGGTGGACTGAAGAAGTGCGGATTTTGACACGAGAGATGCCTGCCACAGCTCGTTCCTTCAGGCACTTTGCCCTGACTTGGGCTCAACGCGCGAATGAGAGGGCCGCTGCCTACGCAGCCGAGGTCCCCGGAGCTGACTGGAACACCACCGATCCAGCCGTTCGCGGTTATATCGCGTATTCTTCTCGCAAGTTCGATCTTTATGCACGGCTTACAACAGACGCACTTAATTCGTTCGCCGATGCAGTGGGGAACGAGACTTGGGAGGATATATGGTTCTCGCCTCACGAAAAGGATTTAATACCTGTTCCTGAACTATCAAGTTGAATTGCCAAAATGTAATTTATTATTAGTTCAATCGTTTTCCACAAATTTACTGCGTAAACCAGGCGTTACTAGTCGTTGGTCATAACGAAAAGAGGGGGGCGAGAGAAGTTGGTGTCAGCGGTTTGGGTCATACTTATGACTCGGAATAAACGCCCGGTCTCCTTACCGCATTTATTTTTCGGTAGGTTTCACCAACGTATGAAGGATTCTTGAGTTATAAGTCCTACATCCTCCCCGGGTTGCCAACGTCACCGGTACCCGGGGGTGACCCGATGCAACCACCCCGTCGGGGTACCTGTGCGGCGTTCTCCCCCAGGTTCACGAAGTCCCCGATACCCCGCAGTGACTAGATTCAACCGCCCCACCGGGTAAAGGTTCGGCATCCTCCCGGGGTTGCCGCCTGCACGCATACCCTGGGGTGCACGAATTAACCTCTCCCCGGCGACTACGCGACTGGCATCCTCCGGGTTGCCGACCCCACCGGTACCCGGGGTGGCCCGATTTGACCACCCCCGTCGGGTACATGTGCGGTGTTCTCCCCGGGTCGCCTACGTCGCCGGCACCCCGGGGGTTTGATCTGTTTGCTCCTTTGAGTAGAAATTCGTTAGTACTCACTCTCTCAACATCTAAGATAATATTTCTACCTTTCTCTTCCTACTCTGGGTTGGCCTTCACTCCCCCCCGGGGCATTGGGTCTCCATGTCACCCAGGGTTAGGTTCGCCCACCCGCACCATCACTACCTGCTCCCGCCCTACAACGCGTCACGCTCTCCCTAGTTCTCCCACCCACTTTCCCTAACCCGAGGGGCTGAGTTTCTCTTTTCCCCCGGGTTACACTTACCACTCGCCCCCCCCCGTCCCCCTGCACCTAACAGACATCTCCCCCGACGAGTCTACATGGTAGTTGCTATTGCGCTCCAAAATCCATTTTACTCAAATTTGATCTCGCCCGGGGGACCCCGCCAAATCAATACGGGCCTCCCCCGGGAGGCCTTGTAGGGAATAGCCCAGGCTCCCCGGGGGAGCTTACCCAGTACAGCTCACATTATTGTTAATGGTAACTGGTTCTGCCTCGTCTGAGACGGAATACCGCCTGCTATGGGACCCTTTGTATATCCATCCGCGTGCAAGAAGCTCTCGCTGATACGAAGAGAAGTATTAGAGACATGAGGCGAAAGCAGCACGTCCCGTCGACGTACCCATAAGTGCTCGACCGCCTTGTAATGCACCGGCTCCGTCGTCCTGATGAACCTCGAATGGCTCAGACCAGCAGCTTTCGCCAAATCCTAATGAGAAGATCCATCAAAATCTCGCCACTTTACATGCACGAACAAAGCACTTGAGGATCTTCGCACCTCAAACCTCGTGCTGATCCCATCGCAAAACGGCTTTGGTGGAACGCCCTTCGCTTCAGCCGCTCCTTGGATTTTCAAACCGTGCTCGTCGGTGCCCGTGCAAAAGTAAACCTCCCGGTTGGGGTCTTTGAGTCGAGCGTTCGAGCTAGTACGTCTGCGAGGACACCTGAGAAGAGGTGGCCGACGTGCGGGACTGGAAGGGAGGTAACGGAGGTTCGAAAATGGATGGATCCGGTAAGCTTTGCGCGCTGCGAAGCAGTAAGAGAAGACAGAATCTCCTCACCTGAGTTGACGTAAAATATTGGTGTCGTAACGTAGTATGGTTTGGTGGGTGTTGGGACGGAACTTGGTCCTGCGGTCGTGCTGTAGGTTTTCCACTTGGGGGTCGCTCTTGGGCTTGTTGTTGTTGCAGCAAGTGACGGTGATCGGAGACAACCGGAGAAGCGGAAGGTGGGTTTTATGCCATTCCTAAGCATCAGTCGAACAGATTGCAGCACCTTCTCTAGTCGTTGAAGTGGCTCGGTTTGAACGGGGTTGGAATGAAGGACGTTGCCGAAAACAGCGCTCGGTAGAACTACGGGAATAACGGTGTTTGAATCGACCCTTGGATTCATCCCACCACAATCATCCACGCAGCCACCTCCAACAACAAGGCTAATTGTCTCGCATCCCTATAAAAGGTCGTGCATTCTAACAGACCAGGCGAAGGAGTCCAGTATCTGAAGTAGAACCCCGGAGTGGATGAAGTCACGTGGGGCTCTCGGGAAGTAACTCGCTTCCGAACTCGCGGCTTTCGTCACTCTTCGTCTTCTACCACCGTCATCCACTCGTTGCCCCAGCCAGCCAACAACAATGTCGACGGACTCGAGAAGAAAGGAGCGACCGCATCAAAGCAGTCTGTGGATGACGGAAACGTTCATTTTCGGTGTCTTTGTTACCGTGCTTGCGTTCGCTGTGCCGGTCTTTCTAGCGAGCTCATGGGATGGGAAGAACGAGAGCGGTCAGTCAATTTGAAATATTAAACTACCAAAGTACACTGTTATACTGAACTATTTCTTAATCAGTCGTTCAGGTGGCCAAATCTGTTGCCAAAACTGCGGAAGGTTTCATACCCGAAGCTGAGACGGTCCGGACGGTGGTCATCGAGAAGCCCATTCCATACCTTCGACGCCTTCCTAACGTCATTCCGTACATCCTTGTCATCCCGTCGGTCTTGGCGTCGATCGTATCAACCTTGCTATCGTTCTTCAACACGTTCCTCCTCTCCCCTCTCCTAACGCTGCTCGCGCCCGTGGTCATCCTCGGTCAAATCGCATTCAACATCCTCATCCGGGCACCCTGGAACGCGTTCAGTTGGTTCGCAAAGCTGCTCTACCCGATCTACGTGTTCTGCGGGATCGCGGTGTTGGTCGGGGCGCTGTTCGCTTTAGCAGGAGCTGGAATCGGGCGAGTCGGGTTGTGGATGACGGTGGCGCAGAGGGCGGAGGGCGAGGAGGAGGGAGATTCGGTGCGCGATCGGGATCGGTTTGGGAGGGCACGAGGTAATGAAGACTGGAAGGGGAAAGGCCGAGAGCTGCCTGCTGGGGAGGAGATGGGGGGTCTGAGAAGGCCACGGAAAGTAGAGTTTGCAAATCAGTCCCCAGTGCGCTGGTAGTTCACCGCTACACCCCCGGCCATCATGTATGCGCTGGTAGTGGTGTGCGGCAGCCTGCGGCATCCTCTTGTTCACCCTTGCTGTTGAACCCTCTGTTTTCCCTGTTCTTTCCTCGTCTTGATATTTTGGCATGTCAATCGATCGCTGTTCATTTGCATTTCAGAACACGTTGCGTGTAGTGAAGGTTATTGTTCGCCGCCTGAATCGGTGGGTTCTTGGCTGGTTCCTTGGTGGATCGTGGGGGCGAACGCGCCCGGGCCGCTGACGAGAGCAGACGCATACCAAGAGCTTGACTGACTGGCCAATGAAAGAGCTCCGATCTTCAGCCAAGCCTCTGACGCTGGAGATCGAGAGAACCCAACGAGGATGCTTACATAGGCATGGGCATTTGGCTCTGGGAGGGTCGACCGCACCCACCCAGGCCAGGATTGACGCTCAACTGCTTCTTTGACCCAGGCCCAAGGTTAGCCTCAGCCAATCTATCATGTTTCCTGAGGTAAATGAGCGCATTGGCAGGGGGGAGACGAGCCAGATCGGGCGTGGGGTGTGCAGCGTTATTGCTCCCGAGGTCGGGTCCGAGCCACGGATATGAGCCTCCCAATCCCCAAGGCTTCTCTTCCATCTTTTTCCACCACCACGCCCTCATCTGGGACTCTCTGACCTCTCTCTGTCAAGACTTGCCGTCAAAATGCTCTGCTCGTCGCTGCTGTTGTTGCTCAACGTCGCTGGTGACATCGACGACTCTGTGGCTGCCGCTTCGGGAAATTGGCTTGCTTCGCGCGGAGGAACTTTGTTTCAGGGACTCTGCCACCACGAGCCCAAAGACGCTCCTCCCTTCTCAGCAGTAACACGCTGGCCGCTTTGTCTGGCAGACACCAGCTCTCCACCAAAACTTGATCTCGCTCTGCAGCTATCTTTGTCTCCTCCACTCCGCGCTTATTATCTTTGGGCGTCGCCTACAAATGTTTCCAGCCCGGACTGAAATTCACCCTAGTCTCCAATCCTCCTCCCTCTCAAACCCACTCCTACCTTCCCTCGCTCATCGCATCCCCGCGTCGGTTCCAAGGCCGCTGTATGGCGTCACGGACCCAGCCGGAATCCCAACCGCAGCGGCAGCAGCGGCGGTTCGGGCTCCGCCGCGCCAGTTCGCCCCTTACCACCAATCCTCCTCTCCAGAGGGATCCGACTCCCAAGGTGAACCTGCTTCACGCTCGGCTGCTCCTCGAGGAGCTCAGCTTGCCGACGACGCTCTTTCAAAAGCTCCGACGCAGAGCGCTGGTGTAAAAGAGAAGCCGAGGGCATACATTGCCTGTCAGACATGGTGCGTTTCGTCCCCCCTCGGGTGCAGTCATTCCTCTGCAGATCGTTTATTCACAACGCATTCTTTTTGCTTTCCTCTCCCTTACTCTCCCCCGCAGTCGCTCTCGCAAAGTACGCTGCGACGGGCGCAAGCCAGTCTGCACCAACTGCGAAAAACGCAACGCTTCCTGCATCTTCGACGTCGTGCCGCGTCGGCGTGGCCCCGATAAGGTGCCTGGAACTCGCCAAAGGGGTACAAAAGGCACTTCTGCAGCCAAGAAACGTAAAAGATCAGAGGAAGAAGACGATCACCCTGGTGCAGACGGGGCTTCAGCTTCTTCCTCGCAAGCAGCCCAACCAGACGTGGACGCGGGAGTTGCTAATGTCCATCCGCCGAATCCTCCATCCAATCACCTCCACCACCAGCTAGTTCCTTCTTCTTCCCAACAAGAGCTAGTCCCACCTCCGAATAAGAGGCAGGTCACGGCCAGAACCACCCCTCCCCAGGTTCCTCCAATTGGGCCCGTTCCCGTGCTCCCCGCCACGCTCGGAATTCCAGTAGACCTCGGTTCTACTACAGTCACATCGTCATCATGCGACGCGATCATCCCTCGAAAGCACTCGCTTTCGAAGAGATCGAGAATCGCGCTGTCGGACCTGCTTTCACCCATGCCGGAACCTCGGGCCGTACCATACCCGAGCCCATACTCGGCTTCGGCGACGGCGGCGATCAGCCAATCCTCGGGCTCGTCGGGTCTGCCGACTGGCCACAGTGCTTTGCCGTTACCGCCTACTCGGAGCAGCGGTTCGTTGCCGTTTATCATAGGTTGTGGAACTGCTGCGTCCCCCTCTCACAACCCTGAAGTCGTTCATCATGTGCTCGACGATAATTCGGTACGTGTTCGATTTTTTTTCTTTCTCCCCCGGTGGTGGCGCCATTCGGCTCCGAATGGCTCACTTCTTCTTCCCCCTTCTTTTAGAATTACTGGCAGCCCATGACTGATGCTTCTCAAGCAGCCAAATTCACCACCGGCTACCAGCCCGTTTCTATCTACCACAGAAGTTCCTCCTCTTCCAAGTACGCCTCCGCGCACATCGTCTCTGTAGGAGGCGACGACGAACAACACGACAACGAACACGACGACGACGTGGTGGTGTTTGGGACTTACGTCGAAAAACCGCACACGTCGTCCATCGCGCGCGAGCCGTCGCTCCGCTTCTCCCAAGCGACGTGGTGGGATGCCGTGCTCTCCTTATACGACACGACCGGCGGCCAGCACAACCGCCAGAACGCCGCCCGCGCCGTACAAACCGACCTGCAAAACCTGTTCAAAATGTCCAGCTCGTGGTTGTCGTTCTTCAACGTACCCCTGTTCTTCAACTTGTTTTGTCATCCGGAACATCGCGCGTTGATGCAACCTTCTTTGGTGTTGAGCTGTTTGGCGTATTCGAGCTTCATGTTGGGGAGTGAAGCGGAAGGTGGGGTGGTGCAGAGGAGGAAGAGCACCCAGTTGAGGGAGTTGGCCCAGGCTGCGTTTGAGGCCAGTTATAATGCGGGTTGGATCGACGTGCCGTTGGCCCAGGCTGCATGGGTGAGTAGTACCTTGGTATGACTGAGGCAACTGAGATTGACATGGTTTTGCATGTTTTTGTAGATGATGGCGCTCTACGAGATGAGCGCCCATCCCGATACTTCAGGTCCGCGAATGACCGCGTCCCTAGTCCTATTAGACAACGTCATCCGGGTGCTCGGCCTCACCTGTATTGACGCCGACAACCCCCGCTCGCCCATCTTCCTCGAATACGCCGTCCCAGCTCTCGGTCGATGCTTCCCGGAAGCAGGAACGAACCAACCCAGCAACCACCCATTACGACTAACCCACCTCCAACACACACAAAATTTCCCCCAAATCGTATACCACACGACGACCCAACCGACGCCGTTCGACAACTACCGCGACGTCTCGCATTACCCGCCTGTCAGCGCCTCAGCGGGCTGCCCGTGCCAAGCGCTTTCACTGGGAAGCTGCGCGACGCCGACCGTTCGAGGTTCTACTCCCTTATGGATGTTGACGCCCAAGTGGGATGCGTACGACGTGAATCTGGATTATGGGGAGATCAGGAAGGAAGAGTCGAGGAGGTTGGTGTGGAGCACGCTCACGTTGGTTGGGGGTGATCGAGGAGCGAGGTTGGCGTTGGAGCAGCCTCAGTTGGATTTGCATCTCGCGAAACCCGAAAATGTGAGTTTTAAAGCCTTCTTTTCATTTGTAGATTTGGGGAACTAATTAGTGCTCTTCGCTACTTCAGTATGCTTTATTGTATCCTGGCGAAACTCTCTATGCTGCCAGACCCGACATCGACTCTGCCTTCTCCGCGAAGGAGTAAGTCAACTCAGATTCCTTTCCGCGACGAACGATTGGTTCTCACTTCCTCTACTTTTTTAGGTCCACTTGGGCCCTGTACGCCAGAACCATGTTACTTTGGCTTGCTTGCACAAGAGTCTGGGAAACCACTCTCCCGGGATACGACAAATCTGATTTCGCGATGAGAACGTGGATGGAGACGATCGCCATTGAAGATGCGTTGAACCAGCATTCTTGCGATGGAGAGAAGGCGACGATGTATCAGGTATGATTTCGTTCTTCCGATTCATCATGCCTGAAGAGCTGATGACCAATGCCTGGGCGATTCCATAGGCGAGAGAGTACCTCAATATGTATGTACCGGGTAGCGGTGGGGGCCTTGCTTGCGACTGACCGTGTTCCCGCTTCAGTATTCGAATATTCATTTCAAGTGGTTTCCGCCAATCCATTCCCATACCACAAAGGTACACGATCAGCCACTCTGCCCAGCGATACTTGTACTCACAAACAATCTGTGCATTCAGTGGGACCGATTTCTCCAGGGTCGATCGAAGCAAAGCAATGCAGTGGCGTAAGTGCCTGGGTTTCGCGGGCGTTGTGACTCCCATGCTGACATCTAATCGTCTCTCAGTTGCTCATCAAAACGACGTCGCGCTTCAACTGCAAGCTGGTGAGTTCCTGAAATTCCCGGCGACACGAACGAAATTTGACATCGTCATCCCCATTAGTGCTCGCGTCGGACCCGCATGGCATCCCTGCTCGCCTCCTCCTTCGCCGCCCTTATCTCATCTGGTGGCAGATGAACCAAATCCATAGGTTCGTCGAGACGACGTTCTCCACAATTCTCCTCCCCGTCTGACGAAGGCCACCCTAGGGCACTTATTCTATGGACCCTCGACCACTCCCTTACCTTTGCAGTCGATGTAGCGTTGAACATGCTGCCGATAGCTAGATTCCTCTCGGCAATGTGGCCATGCCCTGGTAGGTTCTTGGTTCGCATGTCCAGATTTAGCTAAGTGCTCACGAACGAGTGTCTTTAGAACAACGGAGGAGGATGAAGCGAATGATGGGAAGACTTCAGCAAGTCTGCGTGCACACTGGGCGGACGATTCCCGCCCCTCAATCCTTCGACTCTTTCAAGAAGAAACCAATCGCTTGAACACTCTACATCACACACATCTAGAACAGTTCGGAAATCGAGCTCGAATAAACATCTTATGTGCATTTCTTGGACCTTTTTATGCATCACTTTTGCTCCGTAACCATACACCCCACTCACTCCTTGCATCCTGTACAATAGTCTATATGAGGAATGTGTATATATCGTTAAATTTCTGCGACTTCTCAACTCGAACAGATTCAGCAGTCAGCAGTCTGCTGTCTCCCTTTCTTTTAGTTGGCTTGGGATCAGGGGTGTGATGACTTCTTAGGGTCGGCCATCGCATCCAGCAGCTTCGTCATCGTTGAGCGGGTCGGCTTTAGGGTACAGAGTTCGCCGCTACATCCGAACAGGGGTATTTGAACCCCGACTGAGGGAAACGTCGGAATCTCCAGACCACCACCGCTCGCTCACTGGGTAGCAGCTGGTGTCCCAGTTGCCGGTGTCGCCATCCCGGCACTGGGACGGGCCAGCGTGTAGACGAGAGTGTAGCGGTTGCACATCCCAAGGGTACGTCGTCCAACGCCAGCTTTTTTCGTCTGGACCCTGTTGATGACTCTTTTCGCTAACACGGTGTATCGCATCCCAGGTCCATTATCGCAAGCATGACTTTTGTCTAGCTTGAGTAGTGGACTCTTGGCGTTAGTGCTCCTGTAAGGCTCTTTCCCGCTGTTAACTCGACGTCGCTCAGTTCGAGTAACCTATTAAACTTTGTCTTAGCACTTTTCGCTCTTCCATGGCACCGTCTCTCCAAGGACCGTCACAGGTTCCGATGCGCACCTCGATTGCCTCACGTCACGCCAAGTTCCGATTCCTCGACGCGTCCTAAGCCCCCCTCCTTGTCACCCATGTGACACGCCTTCAGCTGGACTGAAGACGCCTGCTTACAAGCACTCACCCGTCTGGAACAAGGGAACGGAGATGATTGCAGTGGCTCTCAAATATGTCTTTGGCCTTCCGCCAGAGTCCCGACCAGTGAGTAGTGCCACTCGCCTTCCTCTGTCCGTCGTCCATGCTGACGACCCTCGTCTGAATGTCAGCCGCATCTTGTTCACCCACTCCAATTCCGCCAACACGAACATTGGCTCACACCTGCAGGCTTCGGCAATGAAGTCCTTTGCGTTGAAGCGGGGACCCTGGCTTGTCAGTTGGCAACACCCAAGTTTGATTTCGCTATTCATAGTCAAACCAAGCTATGTGTCTCCGACCCCAAGCACAACTCCTCTGCGCCGCTCAGGCTATCGAAGGAGATAGTCCCGCAAGGGTGATCCTTTGATAAACCAAATCAATTAACCATACCCTCACTACACTGGCCCTCGACTCTTCGACCCGCGGATCTCGAGGGCTGGTCCTCACAAATCTCCCTCTCCCTCTTCTCCACGTACCTTACCACCACCACATCCACCACCACGCTCAAGCGCACTACTCGACTCGATCGCTGGCGCTCCGACGCCACTCTTGCAAACAGCCTCCTTACTTCCATACCCGGAGTTCGAGGAGGTTACCACATCGTCGACCCTCAGATCGCTCTGCGGGACATGTTTCACAATTTCGACGCGTGAAATTGGTGGGACTGCAGCCGCGACTCTTTGTCCACAGTACCCGCTATCATCGAAGTTGCAGCCGGCATCTGGCTCCTTCATCCGGAGGCTTCACATCCTCCAACGCTCTTCGCCCAGACCCAGCACCTCCCTCGGGAAATGGGGCTGTCCGCGAACTAGGGCTCCAGCAGCGAGCTTCATCTGGAACTTCCTTCGCTGGCGTTTCAGCTGGGGCTCGTCAAGCATACAACCAAATCAATTACCCATACATCCCAACACCGGCACCGTCGATTGTGAGTTTCCCTTCGTCCCGACCAGCCATTCATGTGCAGTACTGACGGTTGTCGATCCCGCAGGTCTGCCCACCTCGCGTCGTCGTTGCCGGTTCCGTCTCACCTGTCCCTCTCACTGCCGTCCCCCACCCCAAACCTCGTCAGATGACGACTTCAATGTTGTGGTTCTCATTCTGCGAGGCTAGGTTATTACCGAAGTCCTCTTGTGAGTTTCATGCCTCAATGTTCTTTTGTAACCTTCCTGCTTTCTTGCTCTTATGTGTCTTGTGCCTTTTCTGTCTCTTTTACCTACAATGCCTGCTTCATCATCCATCTCGCCTGTATCCCCTCCGCCCTCCTCAACTCGCCCGTCAACTTGTTTGTTCCTTATTTTTCAGTTTCCTCTTTCTCTCCCCTAAACCACCAAATTAAGTACCAGACCCGTCTTCTGTTCCCCACACGTTATTATTTTAGTGTGATTGGTGAATAGAATCCCCAAGTTTGTCTTGCTCCACCATCATCACCCAGGAGACCCCCTAGTGAACAACCTCCTGTATTCAAACTTGGAAGGGGTACACAGCCATTATCATATCCGGTCAAACAGCATGTTCACAGCAAATAGGTGATAGGTTTTACTACAAAAGTTTACTATCTATATAACTTGGCCGAGAGCAAGGCATCGAGTGTCTCTGATTTGTGTAGAGAGGATAACTCCATCCGAAACGTCTCTCAGGCGTTTCGAAGAGACGATTAATCAAAACGTCCAAATTTCGAGCGATGAAGGCTGTTTCTGGCGTGCGTTCTCTTAAGTAATCGACCAGGAGAGGGAGCATTTGCAGGTTGTTGACAGCGACGTTCCCACCTTCCGGGTCGCGGGGCATTACTTGGACCTTGCTGATGTACGGCAAAAGGGTACGGAGCGCACGGAGAGTGCTGTCTATCGGCCAACGAACACTGCGGACCGACCAACTTCGTAAAGTCGCCCCCCAGACTTTCAGGATTAGGTCCAGGAGCGCCATATACATTCCACCCCTCAAATACTGAACGTACTGGGGCCACCCGATGATCGATTCAGAGGTTTCAGCGATGGCGTCGATGATTTCGGCAGCGAGCAACTCCGTTGAGCATTCGACAGACAGTGAAACCAAAAGTCTGATGATGTCGGCCGCGCGGGTCACGAAGGAAGAGGAAGTCGCCCTCCTTAAGTAGCCAACTGTGTGGGTCCCCAGCCCTGCGTCTTCCCAGACACTTAGGTTCCGCCTGTGGACTAGTTCCGTCAGGCCTCTATGAATGATTACTATCCATCTGTCCCGTTTCGAGTCGGAGGTGGCCTTCAGGCTTCCTGCAACGTATGCAACAATCCGAGGATATTTTTCTAGTCCTCTCCGTAGGTTAGCTGGCCCAGATAAGATAATCCACTCCACGGACTCAAGGAGATGATCGTCGAAATGAAGTGAGTCGACAAATTTGGGACTCCGATCTGCTGCTACAACTGCGTACTGGAGGGGATTGTAGATTGACTCGATGGTCGTGTCATCGTACCCGCTTCGAGGCCGTATTCGTTCTAGGGCTCGGAAGGTACCCAGTGCCACGATTGAAAGGCGAACCACTTCCATTTCACGGGTTGCAAGCGTTCCGAACCCTGCCAAGAGTTGAGGTAAACACGAAGAGAGGGTTTCTTGGATCAGTGGTGATAGCGCCCTCCGGTCGATGGAAAGCTTGATTCTTTCCAAAAAGGCGACACATATGAGTGCGGAATTCGATTTATCATTAATTTGGGTGCTGGTTTGGGAAACGATGGAAGAGACGAGGGCAGGTAGGGCGTCCGCGAGGTTCTTATCGAGGTTAGCCCTGCGGCGGGGTTAGATGGTAGAATATTTAAGTCATTGAGCGGACGTACCCCACGTATGCCTGTGTGGCTAGGTTTTGCAAGGTTTGCCCGATCCGAATATCCATCGAGGTCGCATGTTTCCCGATCCGAAGGGAGATTTGTAGAGCAAGCAGACTCAAGACCGCGTCGTCGTAATTGGCAATGAGCACGTGTCTACCTTCCAATGACCATCGATCGTGAAAGTTAACTATCATGTCATGGAGAAAAGCTTTCCCAAAATAATGCGACTGTTTAGGGCGGGAGATCAAAATTCCTGCCCCTCGTTGAAGTACGTGGGCTAGTTCCGACAAGATGGGACTGCCCCGGGACTGGAACGAACCGACTGGCAGTCTTTGGCCAAGTTGGTTCCATAGTTCGTGATTTCGAGGGTAGCAGAGCATGACATGGTAAAATGCAGTTCCAAATTGCTCGGCAACCAATATATTCCTGTCCGAAGGTTGGTTCTGGCAAGAGTGGATGGCCTCAACGGTTAGGGAGAGGAGACGATCGCCAATGCCAGGGTAGAGGGAGAGGAGGTCGCATGCGGTCGGATCAATGCAGCAAATATTCTGTGCCACTGTGAGTTGATCCTCCAAACTGGATGTCATTTCTAAAAGCCAGTTGGCGGCTTGGGCGTTCACAATCTGCTGCTCGCGATTTTTGGCCTCTACTGGTTTCGCACCGTTGTCCCCGTCGGAGTGGAAGACTCTGATTAGAGGTTGGGCATAGATTCTGATCGGCGTGGTTACCCATTCTTTGACAAATTCTGATACGGGTGTGAGCGCGGGGAATCGTGACGCGATTCGATCCTGGTGGCTGTGCGTACTTCTTCGCCCGTCTTCCGAGAGGGCTACCCGTAGCGACGAAGGCCGTGACAGCTCTTCTTCGTCGCCGCGGATAGATGCATTTGTCCAGCCGAGAAACTCTTGGAGCTCCTCTTTCCGTCTGCGAATCAGCATACCCATCCATCGTATGCTGCGTTTCGATTTCGCCGCTGTGGCCAGAAGTTCCAATAAGCGGTTTACCCCACTCCAGCTCCAGAGTAGGAGGTACACAGTGCGCCGCAAGGCTCGAGAAATAGCCGTTTGGTATGGACAAAGAGGTGAAACGGCTCCTGCAACGATTGTCACGCTCGATAGTGCCATCCCAACACCGAAAAATGCAATTACGACTGCTCCCACTGTCGAATTGACGGGGAAGAGGAAGAGGGATAGCCCTGCAAAGAATAGCAGGACGGAGAGGAGGAGCAAGTTTGGGAGGAAGAGGATTACGGACTCTAGGTGCCATTCTTGGGCGGCGGTGTACTTTCCCTGTCGAAACCGGACCTGCTCCTCCAGCGGGCCTGCCTGCCCCGAGCGACTGTAGCTTTGCAGCCATTCCTTGGCCAACATGGCACCCACTGCCGCAGTAAGACTGCAGCACAAGCTGGCGTAAAGGAAACAGTTAGCGGTGATTGAGTTTTGCGGCGGAGTGAATGGAGAGGTCTCCGAGGGCGTGAAGGTACTATTATCGGTGCGCAAGACAAGCAGTTCGAGGAGAGCATTCGTCCTATCAGAGGTATTGGGTGAAAGACTGGGCATCGCGGCAGATAGAAAGGCCGTATTCACCGCGGAAAACAAACCCGCCTGTGGGCAGACGATAAGCACACGACGAGTAGTGCGGATTGGCCAGTAACATTGCGCTTTGGTAGCAGAAACTCACGAAGATCAGGAGTACATCAAGATTAGTGTTCAGGTTCGCGACCATTTCTCGATCGCTCCTGTCTGCGAGCTCGTCGTAACGCTTCCAGAAATCATCGATGTGGCCAAATCCCGGAGAAAGCTTTGGTACATAGTTATCAGAGACGGTCTTTCGCTTTGCTGGTTCTGTTGGATTTGGAGGGCCTTGCTCCATGGTGTTATAGAGAGCTAGGGCGGGCGGGGGAGGGAGTGGTGTGGATGGTATGATAAGACAAAGGGAGGGGGACGAATTGGGTCGCCCCTAAGAAGCTTTACAGCACTGCCTTCTGCTTCTCGGGGTGGTTCCATAGTCATCCATTGGATGACTAGAGGGTTTACATTTACTTGGCGCCTGGTGCAGTTGGTGGTTTATATTTCTCGATGCACTCCTTCATCCGTCCTTTCAGCGTGAAGTCAGAGGGCCAAGCGGGTTTGGACACTGGCCACTTCGGCCGACCTGAAGGTAGCAGTCCGGTAACTTGAACCCAGTACAACGCGTTGATTAGCACGCAGGCAGGTATAAGTGACTACTTAGACGTGTTTCAGACTGCATGTGATGGGCGGTCTGGGCCACGGACGGCATCGCAGGAGTGAAATCGGTGGATTGTCACGCATCATCTTCATTCAGCAATACGTATTCTCTAGTCGACTGACCGAACTTGATTACTGAGAAAAGAAATGACTGTCAATGATGTGAATCTGGCGCTACATCTAGTTGAAACTCACCATCGCTTGGTTTAAGCTCATAATACCTCGATGCAGGCACCGGCGCATTGTTGACGAAGGTTCCATTCGTCGACTCGAGATCAATTATGAAAGGTCTAGGGCCACACCCGTGGCGGTTAATATCGTTCTCGTTCAGGCAGGGGCGGCGCTTACTTTACAACGGGCTTTGAAGCGCCCCACTCATCCTTCTCGTGAACCTGGCGGTACTGGATGGCTGCGTGTTGCTTCGAGCAAGAAGGATGATCAATGGGAATATCGGCAACCTGTTTTTAACAAACAGAGAGCACCTAGTGTCAGTGAGGCGTTGAGTGAACGGGGGCAGTGGTTGCACGAACGAGCTGGTCCCTGCCAACAAGATAGCAACTCTGCTTGGCAATGTGAAGCAAACCTAGAAACGGGGTTTCAGTTGATAATATAAAAAGTCCTACACATGTAACTCACCAAGGTCTTCCTTGCCTTTGAATACGTACAACCGCCAACTCTGCGTCGGCTTTCTGGCTTCTGGAGGTTCGTTGTACTTCAACACCGTGGAGGTACCATCACTCGCCTTAACGGTATTCGTAGCTGCTGCAAGAAGTCCAGAGTTGCCGAAGTTGGGCTTTTCGGCTGGTTTGGGGGAAGGTGCTGCAGAGCCCGAGCGCGAATCTCGTCTTGGAGAACGAGAACGTCGGCGGTTATCATCTCCTCGATCTCCTCTTCCCTCCCTGTGCCTCCTATCATCCCTCCTATCATCCCTCCTATCATCCCTCCGGTCACGGTCTCGGCGGTCGTCCCTTCTTGAAGAATAGTAGTCGTCGCGTGGTCTCGGCTTGTCTGGGTAGCGGTCGTCTCGAGAGCCTCGTGGAGGTGGTGAATCGCGTCTCCGCCTATCTCTGTCGTCTCGTCTCCTATCCCTATCCCTGTCGTCGTCTCTTCGAGAGTAAGAAGAGCCCTTTGGAGGAGGAGAACGACTGGAAGGTTGCATGATTGAGGGGGTCGAAATTCCAACACTGACCGTAGACAAAGCGAGCCAAGACTCGTTATAAACAAACCCACCTATTTGTCAACACGACTGTGCTTCGAATTCCCGCCGCTGTCCTTTGGAGCTTCTTCCGACGACCAACGAACGGGAGCAACCCCCCGAACCCGAACGTTCCGTCCAACCCAACACTCTCTTTCCAAACAATGAACTCCAGCTTCGATGGGGAAGGCGACATCAGCATCTCTGAAGACGACTCCCAGACTATCGACTGGCATCAAAAGTACGAGCAAGTGAAGGAGTTGCTCGACTTGGCTCGCGACGAGCTCGATGAGTTTCAAGCTAGCAGTCAAGAGCTGGAGGAAGAGCTCGAGAAGGAGTTGCAGAGGACGGAGCGCGCTCAACGGGAGCTCGAGGACCAGGTTAGGAGGTTGGAGGTCGATAGGGATAACTGGCAGGTAGGACCCCATTGCCATCCTGCCGTATCACGCTTCAGAGTAGAGCGTGTCTTTGACAGTTTTTGGAACCTGTTTATTTCTATGTCTCGCCCATAGGCCAAGTTTATCCAGTCAAACGACCTTGTAAATAAGCTTCAGCTCGAGCTGAGTACGGTTCGTCAAACGATCGTGACGTACAAGTCCCAAGTGGTTGAGCTGGAGATGGGGAATGATGATTTGGAACGGAACGAGAGAGCTGCTGCGGAATCTTTGAAGGAGTTGGAGTCCCAGCTAAACCGTATCATGGAGGAGAAGATTTTGTTGGAGGGAGAGGTTGGTGAGAAGAAGAGCTTGAGCGAGGAGAACCAACGTTTGAAGGATGCGAACTCCGGTGCGTATTGCCAAACACCAAAAGCCTCCGGTGCTGATACGTCTATTCAGATCTTCAGAACGAGATCACAGTCTTACAACGCAAAATATCTCTATTGCCCACGGTCTCAACAGCTGTTGTGGTGACGAGCTCCCCCATCTCTACAGCCGCATCAAGTCCCGTGGTGCCTCGCGACTTGGAGCTGAAAGATATTCCTCCATCCCCGACAACTTCTACTCTCGCCTCTTCGACCTCTTCCCGCCTACCCCAGCGGCAGCCAAGTCTAAAACCTCGGTTATCATTTTCTACTGCCACTCCACCACCTCAACCTCGTCCTTCCTTGGCTAGACCACCTCCTTCCCGTGGTTTAAGCATGGTCAACGACATGCGAAATAAGACAAGGGCGCTTCAGACAAAGATAGGAGTGGGACTGCCAAAAATTCGGCCGAGGCTCAACAGCTTCACGCGAGCGGTGACCATATCCACTTCGTCCTCGAGATCCGGTGCTCCGATCAGCTCTTCAATCCTTGGATTCGGAGGGAAGGAGAATCAGCGGCAACCACCTCAGCAGCAGCCGCCCAGGCCCCGACAATCGCTGGATAGTACGAGGTCTATCGGTAGTTCGGCATCTTCTAGGAGCCCTGGATGGGTGGTCGTCCAAACTGAGGAAGAGGAGGAGGAGAATCAGGCGGTAGATGCACGAAAGACTCCCCGTGCACCCAGGGTGAAGGACGTATCCGCCACCGCGACCACCCCGACACCACTCCAAACCAGAGCCAGAGCAATTCTTCGACCTCGCCGCAGCGACTCAGACACCAGTCGACCCGAAATCACTCCCTTAAGGTTTGGAGGGTTTGGCCTGGGTATGAGAAGTGGGTCAAGAACGTCGGGAAGGTCATCTTTGTCCTCGGCTTCGGAGGCTGAGTCGGGTGGCGAAAGGTTTGGGAGTCTCGGGAAGCTTGCGAGATTGAGCTTTGCTTCCGAGTCGGACTCGGATTTAGAGGCTATCCTTAAGATTAGGGATTCCACGGACACGGTAAAGGCTACGCCTAGACCTAAGCCGCGTCACTCGGTCCCTGCGGGAACGCTGCCTCGGGACGATTCGGCGATCCTGATGCCTCCACCAAGCTCGTTCCCTCTGCGTGGTATCAAGTCCAGCGAATCTTCGGATGTATACCCAGAAAGTCCTTTGTCTCCGGACCTGGATCCAGAACTCATGTCGTCCACAGGGAGTGTCGGATCGTCGACCTCTTCGAAGACCAACGTCAAGTCTAAAGTGGTGGGAGCTATGAGCAAATACCTTCACTCGTCTACTCCTAGGGCAAGCACAGCCCCACAACCTCAAGTCAACGGGGATTCGAAGAACGAAATCAAATTCCCAACTCGCCTCCGACACAAACGTTCGCAATCGACTATCCCCGCTAGTCCACAGCAACCTTACCCGCCTTCGCCGACAGGGATACCGGCATACGCTCGACGGACTTCTACCGATGCTATCCGCGTTTTCACGAACTCAACACCGTCGGCCAACCCACCAAGGTCGAGCGTGCCACTGAAGTATGCTGGTCTCCCGGCTGCGATCCCGCTCGAAGGTGGGGCGAGGTCCTTGTCATCATCCTCTTCAGCGGTTTCCCCGATCAATTACTACCACCCGCGGAATGGAGAATCCAGGAGAGTATCCGGAAGCGACGCGGAGCCTTGAAAGCGCAATCGGATGGTCTGTATGTTTCGATTTTGAGATGGACGATGGTACTACTATTCAAAACGAATGTCTCTCGGCATCGGCTAGGCTTACCTCTCGTTTCCCGTTCGGACTCCGTTACTGTACGCTGATGATGGTATCGATGGTTTGTGGCAGACTCCAAATAAGCTATGGACATCCCAGTACGAGGTGTTCATTCTTAATTTATATATGGCTCTTATTGACCACTGGGATGGGAGGAGCTACCTTCCCGAAAGAAAACATATCGTGCGACACATCCCTCGCCTTGTCGAGCTTCGCTTCCAAAGTCCGTCTTATGGAAAACTTGAGTCCTGAAGCGTACGTGCGCCTTCCGCTTGGAATTTTCTCAGCCCTCTTCCTTTTTCTTAGAAGAATGCAAGACACTTTCCCAACGTGCCTAGTCAAAGTGCAACATGGTTGACACTTGACATCAAGAAGTGTCCTACCGGCCATGTGACAAGGGCTCCACCAACGTGCTAAGCCACGACATGTTCGATCGCACCTACTGGGAGACACCATTCGCACCCCCGACGACTTGAGGCGGAAACTTCAGCTTCGAATACAACCCGTTTTTTATGAAAGCAGTCAAGATCGATGGTTGGAACGCGAAGGGCCTTCGACCGCGAAAGCCGCAAGGTCGCTTTGCCTCACTTGCACCAACCACACCCCATTTAACTACAACACCACAGCGTCCTCGGACTTTCTGAGCACAACCATCTCTCTCTCGCATGACACGGAATTGTTCACTGTTTTGGTTTACGAGGTTTCTCAGAGCTGCCAAACTATCTCTTCCAACTACTATGGCGCCACCCAACACTGAAAGGAGTTGTTCCCAACTACAACATGAGGCGCTAACAGAGGAATCAACATATCAGAATCTAGAAGGTACAGAGGAAACACCGTTATTTAAGAGAATGGATACGGGAAAGTCCAAGAGGATCAAACTGTCCGCGGTGAGCACGAAGTAGCTCGTTGCCGTTCCTTGTGCAGTCCTCACTTTAACCTTGGCTATAGCGGGGCCTCGAGATTTTAGAAGCTTTATCGGGGAAAAGAATATCTATCACAGATATCGAATTCAGTGAAACGACTTCCAAAGACGGCGGTACTTTTGCCGACGTTGCGGCAGCTACACTTATCATTACGAGCAGCAATACGCAACGAGGAAGAAGGATAGCTGTGAAGAAGCTTCGATTGATTAACGAGGAAACGTTCTTTTCCGTAAAGTTCTTTGTTTCCTGGTACTGAAACGTGAAACTGACCAGTCCGTCTAGGGGTTTGTCAACGAGCTCCGTCTCTTGGAACAGCTATCTCATCCAAATATCGTGGAGATCATTGGGTTTGTGGAGGATATGGACAATCACATTGCTTGGCTGGTTTTTCCCTGGGAAGATAATGGCAACCTCCGCCAGTTTCTTCGCTCTGGCACCTGGGAGCTCCCAGAACGGGTGTCGTTAGTATGTTGCCGTCGATGTGGCGTCCATTGGACCAGGAACTGATGGTCAACGGATTCCAGATATACGATGTTGCAGTTGGTCTGGAATATCTTCACGCTCGTCAGCCTCCAATCTGCCACGGCGACCTAAAATCAGTGGGCTCTGTCATCGGCAATTTCTCGTACTAGTCCTGATTCCCACTATTGCTCAGCTGAACATCCTTGTCAACTCATCCAACCATGCTGTCATCACGGACTTTGGCTCGGCACGCATCGTAGAACGGGAAACGGCGTCCGCGCCCCACCAAGCGGGTTCAGCGGGCCACACGGCGTCGAAACGGAACGAAAGTGCTGAGTTCAAGATCGCTGTATCCAACACCACACTCACGCTGACAGGCCCGGCGTGCTCGGTTCGTTGGGCGCCACCCGAATATTTTAACGGAAACTCGTTGGATCTGCCGAGCGACATCTGGGCGCTAGGCTGGATTAGCTGGGAGGTGAGTTTGTGAGCTCAAGCAAAGGTGAAACCATGTCAACCCCTTTACTCGTCTTGCGTCAGGCTATCACCGATAGTTACCCGTTTGAGGAACTTGATTCAGAGGTTCATGTCCCCATGCAGGTCATCGAAGGCCAACTACCAATGATCTATGATCACCATCAACTCTCGCAAATCCATCAGCTTTGCTGTATTATGCAAAAATGTTGGAAGCCTAATCCGAGGGAGCGACTGTCTGCCACAGAGTGCCGGAGGACTATCCGTTGGGTCGTGAGTTGGATAGTACACTAGGATTCAAGATGAAAAGACTAACTTCGAGCAGCCACGGGCCATCCCGTCAGTGAAAAGTGGCAATCAATCCACAACTCGGTCCGCTAGACTACTGATGCAAATCGGGAATATGCATCGATTGCAAAGTAGACGCGAAGAGGCGTCAAGGATGTTTGAGCAGGGTTTGGCGGTCGCTCAATATACTGGAGATCAAGGAACTTTGGTGGACCTATTGATTCTGATGGCAGACACCCACCGAATAGGGACCAAATTGGGTGGAGCAGAGGCGTCTTTCATCGAAGCGCTGGCCATCTCCACGAGCATCGGAGACAGGCGGCGCCGAGCGAACGTCCTGAGAGGGCTTGGAGACGTCCGTCGAGAGCAGTCCAGGTACACGGAAGCAGAGACATCTTACGTCGAAGCACTGGCAATCTACAAGAGCATTGGGAACGTCCTGGGCCAAGCGCACGCATTGAGATGCCTAGGCGACGCCCTGCAAGAGCAGTCCAAGTACGTCGGAGCAGCGGCCTCTTACGCCGGAGCGCTGGCAATCTACATGAGCATCGGGGATACCCTGGGCCGAGCGAACGTACTGAACGGGCTTGGACACGTCTGGCGACAGCAGTCCTATTACACCGGAGCAGAGGCGTCTTTCGCCGGAGCGCTGGCCATTTACACAATCATCGGAAACGGACTGGGTCGGGCGGGCGCATTAATAGGGCTTGGAGAGGTCCGGCGACTGCAGTCCAAGTACACCAAAGCGGAGGCGTCTTTCGCCGAAGCGCTGGCCATTTACAAGATCATTGGAAACGGCCTGGGTCGAGCGAGCGCATTGGCAGGCCTTGGAGACGTCCGGCGGTTGCAATCCAAGTACACCGAGGCAGAGGCGTCTTTCGACGAAGCGCTGGTCATCTACAACAACATCCGAAACGACTTGGGCCGAGCCAACGTATTGGGCGGGCTCGGAGACGTCCAACGACAACAGTCCAAGTACATCGAAGCAGAGGTATTCTACGCCCAAGCGCTGGCCATCTACAAGAGCATCGGGAATGACTTCGGCCAAGTGAACTCTTCCCTTCGGTTAGCTGAGATTCGGCTTCGCCAGGCACAATATGCGGAGGCAAAGGCATTGGTTGGAGATGCGACTTCAAGATCAGGGCTACTCAACTATGCATGGGGCATGGACACCTCAGACGAGCTCCTAGTGAACATCCTCGAGGCGGAGAGATCAGCAATCAACCCCCTAACGTCTGCTCCACCACCTCCCATACACGCCGAGGATAGCACCCCACCTGCATCCCTCCCGATAACCGATAAATCTTACGCTGTACTACCCTAACGTTCTCGAGAACTCCTTTCGAATCATTCCTAACCCTATGGACTCCACTTTGAGATCGATGCGGGCTCCGATCATATAGCTACTATCGCCTGTAATTCTTTCACAAATATACTTCAGGTCTTTTGTCGCATTCTTCGATGCACGTACGTTTGCTAGGTGGCTATCCTGAGTACACAACCTTGTTTCCCTCTCCTGTACATCCTTGCGCCTCCGGGATGCGGCGTCGAGCATGTTATCCGGTAAAGCCCCACACCCACTTTGCTAGCTCGTCTCGTCTCAGAGGTTCAGGACTCAATGAGGGACGCATCACGCAGCAAGGGACGTAGATTAATTCCCACATCTAAATCGGCAATCAGCGTCGGAGGGCGCTCATGTGCATCGGAAGAGAAACGAGTATGACCAAGCGCTACAATTCCACATCGAGGCCTTGCACCAATATCGGTGGCGAACGAGGGAAAGCCGACGCTCAGCGGAGCCTTGCTCGCGTGCATCGACTTCGAAATGATTACAAGCTAGCGGATATCTTCTATTCCGATGCTCTGCAGACCCGCCCGAACTTCGGGAGCAGACGAGGGAGGACCTCCGCCCGGCCATGCCGTGCTGACGCGAATCACGACTAGGGTGGCAATAGTAATGCAGTCTGTCTCTATAAATTAGCAACTGAAATCTTTGAATGGATCGGAAATCCCCAGGATGCAGTCGATGCTACGGCGGCAGCGAAGGTCAGTTCCAAGGGAGAGAAAGAGGACTTGAAGCCTCGGACAGTATCGACGGTAGTCCCGACAAAGTACACCGCCGAAGGCAGCACTGGTCCAGGGGACTCAATAAAAGGCAGATTAAAGTCATAAAGATGCGCGAAACAGAGAGAAAACGGCTACGAAGTTCAACGACAGCTGGAGAACAATGCCAGATAACCTTTGACAATACGTGGTGTAATGGGATTACTCGTCTAAAGCCTGCTATGAGAGGCTTTGGAATGAAACCAAGAATGCGAGGATAAAAAAGGGGCTTAAAGAGCTTGGGACGGGCAGCCGATGCGTTGAGGCTCAACTTCTGTTGTCGGACTTTGAAGCCCATTTGATAAAGTCGGTAGTTCTCGCCTACTCTGTGGGACTCCAAGCGTTCGAGAGAAAGGCTGAAATCCCTGCGAGACCCCATACACGGTACGCGAGTTAACCTATTGTTTGAGCAATTGATTAGGAGAGAAAAGTGAGAGGAAGTGGATGCGATGCTTACGGAGTCTTGTACCCAAATGAAATGCGGTCGAGGGAGTCCAATTGATTCCGCCGCGTATGCGACAATCGTTTACAACTGACAAATGCTCCATATTCATAGACTTCACGTGCAAACCCCCAGCGGTGTGGACAATGGTTGGGGCAACACCGTGACCCATGGCCATGTCGTTGCCATTTTTCCCCGATCATCTGCAATTAATTTCGCATCGACGGCGTCATAGGTGGTTGGGACGAGGGCGCTTTGCGCTTCTTAGTCACCGAAGGACATGCTGTGCATGCCGGGCATGTTGTTTGTGTTGGCAACGGGGGTACCGTCCTTATCTCCGAAGAACGACCTATGTTGGAGAAACCCATCCTTCGTTCACCCTCAAGTGCCCCAAGAACGACCTTGTGTGGTCTGTCGGTGGCGCGCGAAACGCAGCGATAAGTAAGACAGGGAGACTCTCGAATTGAAGCGAAAGTTTATGGCTCTGACTGTACCCACGTCCTGTAACCACAACCATCCCGCTCTGGTATCTGGCACCCAATGACGGACCCATCGACACAAAGCATTCCACGTATTGCAAATGTCCCCCGAGATGAGGGTCGTTTTGAGCGCTCGGGTAAGCGATACTGTCATAGACATTGCACTGCTTCGTCGACTAACTACAATTTTTGCAGTCGACACACCACCCCGGATATTTTTTTTGATTCGCCGTCAAACACAAACCGAACCGGTGGGCCAACCGCACGGAGAAAGCTTTTGAAGAAGTTCTGAAGCGATAAAAATAAAACTGGGAGAGACGTGAGTTCTGGTCGTGGTCGCATTCAAGGCTTTCAGACGCTGATATGTTACTTCCAGACCTCGAGGGTGGAATTATGACGCCTCTACCCACTTCTGAACATATCCTTTATTAGGTCTGGTACCAAGAACTTCTTCGACAACCAGCGAGGTTCGAGCCAAGACGGATCAACAGCGTCATTTGATCGCCACCAGATCTGCTTCGTCCTCGAAATCTCGCCGACTCGGTCATCTCTTCGACCCTCGGATCCGGGAGGAGGGAGAATCAGCGACAGTCTTCACCACAAGATCCACGGTATCTCAGGACTCCATAGATAGTACGACGTCGGTTGGATAGTACGAAGTCAGTTGGCCGCTTGACTTCGTTTGTGAAGCCTCGGAAGGGGGTAAGTTCTCACAGCCGGAATACTTTCAATCGCGTTTTACCTTCGACAATAGCTCATTCCTCAACTTCAACTTGTAAAAATAAGGTTCACACTTCGAGCTCGGTGGTCTGCTAGCTCGGCTCCTGGACTCGCTCGCGATTTCGTGGCTCGGCCAAAACACACCGTCGGGGACCCACTTCCGACCGCGCGTAACGCTGCAATTACCCAGCTACCGGAGAACCTCACCATCATCCATCAGCCACCTCCATCTGCCGAAAACGCCTCTTGCTTAGACCACAAACCCATCGTTTCCTCTACTTCGCCAAACGGCCTCTCCGTCAACCTCGGCGCATCTCCCCCTCCATGACGCGCCCAAAACGAGAACGCAGATCAATCCAGACGCCTCATGCAAGCAAAAATCGAGGATATTTGCGCTAGGCGGACGATGGATCCCCAACGCATCACAGCATGGAAGCTGGCAGAGGAATATGGCTGCTCGAGGCTATTAGTCAGCATGGTCGCTCCAATCAGGAATATCGACGTGCAGGTCAAGGCTTCGGAGAGTCTCATGCAGATGACGGAAGCTAAAAGGGGACAGTTAGAAAAGGAGAAGGAGATACCTCGGAGGGAAAAGAGGAAGGAGATTAACAGGGAGGTTAGGAGGTCGACATGGGAGATGTGGTAGACCTTTTCCGATTAGGTGCGTAGGATGCTCTTCCCTAGGAGGATTGTTGCTGACCGCCCGCGATCATTTCTAGTTTATTTCTCTTGGATCGTGTTTCTCGAGGTTCTATCGACGATTTCCTCTGCATGAACTACGGGGACTACCTCCTCAAGGAACGGATGTCGGCCACTTTGCTTTCAAAGCGTAGTCTCCTCAACCCCATGCAAGCTAGTTGAGCTGATAGGTTTCAAGACTGTACCATCTGCAAATGAAACCCCACGTCTCGAGTCAACTATCCCGGAGAGGCGGTCGACTTCGGCGCGCTTGAACAAAATGGGATGACCGAGTCCAAGACTTTGTTAAGCCCGAATCCCCGGATGTGAAGCGAGAATGGGTGCGTTAAGCGGGACTACAGCAAATCCAACCTGTACAGCTTTCCTCGTGCCCTGCACGGAATTCTGTGGCGACGGGTTTCTCGGTCGTAGAGTACTTGGGTGCCTGCAGCCTGCGACACCATCAGCCTACATTCAAGCACATCATCCCACGCATTCTCGAAAAGACGATGTGGAGTTCTTGATACACGTGTTAGCCACGAGGTCCGTTGTTTGCGCCGTCCACAGAGATATCGATGCGCGTGTTTGCTGTGCCTTCGCTCCGGAGTCAACCACCATTGTGCTTCCCCTAACTCGGCAAAGCCGTTTCATTGCATACCTTTATACCAGAACTATTCTGAAATGAGTGGAAGTATCAACGAGAATGAAGAACCAAGTCTATCGACAAGCGCTCAAGAGGCTGTGATCGACGAAGTTGAGGATGCCATGAAGCGTCTGAGAATCTCCCCGGTGAGCGGTAGGACGGTACAAACGTTTAATCGAGAATGAAAAGGACGAATCTCGCTTCTGTGATTCAGAGGAAAGTCCTTGGGTCTTTATCGCACCTGCGAATCGATAGAGCCCGAATCAAACCCCTCGAAGGCCAAGCCCCCAAGGCGGGTGGGAAAGCGGAGGTGGAGGCAGCATTGCTTGCTCCAGCACAGTCCTCGAGCCCCTCGGAGCCCAATGACGAGTACGTGGCAGTCAAGAAGCTGCGTTTCGATGAGGACACCGATGATGATCGAGCTCTGGCAGTAAGTTGTCACGGACGGAGGTTCGACTGAGAGCAGCTAGCGACCCTGATTCGCCACCACGTTACTCTCAGCCACTCGCTCACGAAGTCGGGCTTCTGAACGGCCTGTCCCACGAGAACGTGGTGAGACTTGTTGGCTTCGTCGAAGAGGTTAAAGAAGGCGTCGCTTGGATGGTGTTCGCCTGGGAGAAGAATGGCAACTTGCGGGAGTTCATCAGGTCTGCGAAGTGGGAGCTCCCGGAACGTACCTCTTTGGTAAGTAGGGCCCTCGCTTCTCGACCGATTTCTCTGCACTGACGAAGCCTTAGATCGACGACGTTGCCATGGGATTGAGTTACCTTCATGGCAGAGATCCACCAATCTGTCACGGTGATCTCAAATCAGTAGGTCGAATTTTCTCTTCGGCTGGGCTGAGACTTACAGGCGTACAGCTCAACATTCTGATCAACTCACAAAACCGGGGGGTGATTACAGACTTTGGCTCCGCTCGTACTGTGGGTTCGGTGGAGCCATGGGCGTTTAAGGGTGTCCCTGTACTACAGAAGACGGAGGCATTAACAGCTGAAGTCGCTCGGTCCGGAGATTTTATCACGATGACAGGACCAGCGTGGACTATGCGATGGGCAGCCCCTGAACTGTTGGAAGGAGATCTACCTGGTTTGGCCAGTGACATTTGGGCATTGGGATGGATTTGCTGGGAGGTGAGTCGATGTGCATTCTGGAACTCGCAGACATCGCTCAACCAGATTTTCAACTGCTATAGGCTGTCACGGGCAGCTTTCCATTCGACAAGGAGAACGATTTTGCTGTTGCCCTTCGCATAACGAAGGGGGACCTTCCTGCCATTGAAAATGACTACCAACTAAAGCAAATTAAGGCGCTTTGCAGTTTGATGAGAGATTGTTGGAAATTGAATACAAGTGAGCGACCGACCGCTCTGAAATGCCGACAGGCAATCTCATGGATGGTAGGGCACCTTTTTCTCTTGTGGTTAACCGGCACTCAAAAATGGTTTATGAAGGATCAGACCGTACCCTCGCACAGAGAAGGGAGCAGTTCGTCCGTCAATCGCTCTAGCGGTCTTTTGTACGCTCTTGGCTGGATTCAACTGCGACATGACCTGTATCCTGAAGCTCGGGAGTATTTCGAACAATCGCGCAAGGTGGCCGAGTCTGTTGGAGATGAATGGAGCAGGACTAGAGCCCTGAAAGCAATTGGAGACGCGTTCTATCTGCGGGACGAATATTCTCAAGCCGAGGAATCGTAC
>KN823224.1:34644-50749 GCA_000827465.1 Tulasnella calospora MUT 4182
CTAATTCACTCTTACTAATGAAATAAATCATCTTTACTGCCTTATATGCGGTCCTTGAGGCCAATATGCGCTCTTTTGGGCTATAGAACTTGGTGAGACCCCGAAAACCGCACCCGGAAATGTGTTGCAAAATCCTGTTAAAAAATTAGGGGCACTTCCGGATACAGGCTCACGGGTATTTTTGCCCGGAGTAACGGGAATTCTTTCTACGGGCTCACTGTAGAACTTGAACAGTGGTGGACTTCGCAGTGGAAGAGCCCGGTTGTGGGATTGGGAAGGTCTTGATTGCGTTTGAGAGACAGCGTTCGAACGATTCGACTAGGCCCATCATGTTTATGGGAGCCATGCTTCGGTCCATGTGAGGGAAGATCTCCGCTGTGAGGGTGGTGAACCGAAGAGGGCTTTGTCGGAGAACGAGAAGCAGTTTTTACCCTATTCCATTTGGACAAGGGATACGGCGAAGTTCCAGGAAAGGAAAAAGATGAGGAGTTAGGATAAGAAATTTCGATTCCCGTGGTTGACCGAAGAGTGTGGTTTAGGGACCTTTGGTTTGTTTGTAAACTTGGTTGATGAGCTACGAGAGGCAGCAGGGCACCGTTCAGTAGCTGTCAAGGTGTAAACAACCTCGGCCAACTTACTGCGGAATCAGTCACATAATACATCGTCCTTCCAGTCGTCTTTGCGCCAAAGATACCGCCAGGGAACTTTTGTCTGTAACAACGAAACCGATAACGGCGTTCACAGCCTGCGTCCCGTCAGCACGAATGAAAAAACTCTCCAAGCAAGTCCTTAGGAATTCACTCAACTGAGCAGCTCTCATGAACGCATCGGGGTCCTTATCAATGGCCCACTGGCTCCCAATCCAAGGAATCCAACCGGAGACCATCGGCGGACTCTTGCCCTTATCCTTGTTGGCCCAAACAAGATTCAACCCGACAATCAACGCGGCAGTTGCAGCTGCGGCCGGTACGGCCCATTCTGATACGTTCTTTGGGAGTCTTTTTGTAGCAGCCTCCGAAACACGAGAGATAGTAGCGTTGAGAGCGTCCATGATGAAGAGGGGAGGGGAGGTGGTGGAGGAAGGGAGGACGGACGCGCTCGAGTTGCCGAACTGCTCTCGGAATGATAATGTCGCAAAGAAAGTGATTCTATTGGGTGCAGGGACATCCCCCGTCCATCAATTTCTTGTGAAAAGGGTTTAGCCTTGGAAGTGAGACAAGAAAGTTGCCGCGTGTTTGTTCGTTGATGCAGCGGAATTGACTCAGCAAAAATATCAAACGTTCTAGACCCGCCTTAAATATCGGTGTGCCCCGTCTTTCAGACGTGAACACCGACAGCAGCACTGGTTTCACGGACGGGCCGAGGCGGTTCAGAGAGACGAGCGTAGCTCGCACTCGCATCAAAAGCTGGCTACTTTGGAACATAGACGCACTTCTTGCCCCTTTTGTCGCTCGTCACAACCACGGCGGTAGCATTGGATTGAGCTGAGCCAGGTCCGTACTTACCGGCCAACCCTCGCTTTGACTTCCTCGATGCGGGCAGCAAAGACGGATAGCGGAGCAGCGCAATCACCTCCGGGGTGGTTCTCTTCGCATCTAAAGTAGGGGGAGGTAAGCGAGACTGCAGTTGGCGGGGTTCGCAGCGAGAGTGCAAGTTAGACTCACGGTTTACTCCAGTCTGCGCGTTGGATGTGAAGGACAATGTACAACAAGGAGGAGGAAGAAGATTCTCGCATAAGTGAACAGCGCGAGATAGCAAATAGAGTGCGTCGGGACTCACCAATGGCACGGCATCACCTTTACCGAGCCCAAACATCCTCCGAACATACTCATCCGCGATCCCCTCCATCCTCCTCGGCGTAAAGTGCAAGTACCTTCCTACGAACCTCCACATCGGACTGAAGTCCCGGAACCACTCGTACGGTACGCCGATACGCCGTTATCGAACACCGCCAACTGCTCGCCCGGTGCGATCCATTCCTTTTTACCGAATTGCGTCGGAAAACGGGCCATGCTGGCGTCCAAAACGCATTTGCGACCGTCTGGGAACAACGCTGCTGCTATTGACCACACTTAGACGTGGTAGTTGTCGGGGGTCGCGAGGGCGTCGTTGGGGAGGACTGTGTACGAGCAGTCTATTCCACCGAGGAAAAGAGACCACAAGAACCTCAGCGACCGAACAGGCATACCAATCACGACGTCAAACTCACCCAACTGCAACAACATCTCATGAACTCCATGACCCGGGTCTTTATTCCCCTTACGGCCCACAGTCCTAATACCCCAACAGCCCAACTCATCCATCACGACACCATCCACAGGCGTGGTCTCGTACGACAACGGAACCTCGTAAGCCGCTTTTTAACTTTAGACCAGCTCAACACGGGCCAGTTCAATTCTTCCCGATGTCGAATATCTCGCCAAAGTTGATGGGTGGAACTTGCTTTGGCTTTCCGCCGACGTGGGCCAAATCGGGTGTGAGTGGAGGGATGATGGCGACTCGGTCGGAGAGCATGGCGGTGTAGACGACGTGGACCTGGAGGTTAAGAAGTGGGGGTTCAACGAGGAGTTTAGCATTCTGGTGTTGTAGCGTCGAGTCAGCGCGGGCATGTGTGAGCTGCCCGACTCACGTATGGCATGATAACGTTCGCTACAATAAAAGACGCACTACCATCAGTCTATCGCACCAGTAGTCTTTTGGTGGCGAATCACTCACTCATCCCACCAGCGTTCCACCCAGTAACGTACTGCACGCCCGGGTTCAAATTTTCTGTCAACCCCGCAGAAACCACCGAGACGAGGGGTCAACCTCTTTTACTACTTCCACGCCATAATCATAAATCTAAACGCACCTCTAATCGAGTTCGCAGGTGGCCCAACCAGAAACTGCGAAACATCCGATACATTCCCCACTTTTTCGAAACCCGCTTCCTCCCCATCCAGCACTGACGAGCACCTCCTCCGGTACGACCCCACCCTTCCCTGCACCCCTAAAATCGAATCCATCCTCCCCAATCGTAAACTGAGTCCCGACAAAGACCGTGACGAGCGTGATGACTCCCAAAGCGATGAAGACGGGTTTGGATTTTTTCAGGGAGTGGAAGTTCAACCAGCCATCCTGGACTATGCTAGGTCTGTACTCCCAGTCAACCACCCCTAACACGCTCAGCGAAGACAGATGGCATAGCAGCACGCTCAGTTGCCGGGTCATTCTCTTCATGGCCTCTAAAGTCTAGGACGGAACTAAGCAAGGCTCGAATCTGCGGGTGCCAGATGTGGGAGACGGTGGTCTATGAGCAAAAAATAAGAGATTTCTATTATAAGCGACGAGAGCAAGGTATCAATGAAAGGGGGCTAACCAGCCGCACAGAATCGTTTTTGGCAATCTCAAATACCTTCCCAATCGACCCATCCATAATCCCTACGACTCTCGTGAAATGGAAGTACCTTCATACGAACCTTATAACGGTCCCCTTCACCGAAAATGGTTTCGTAGTCTGGGGCCTCGGTCGCACTCCGAGGTTGAGGTCGTGCGCGATGTCCTACCCCTAGGACCAGGGGCACCCAGTGGTGCGACGATTAGTAGGCAAGGGTCCCAGGAACCCGCCTGATCCACAGCGCACGTATGGCAGTCGCGCGCCGTCTACCCGCCCCTCCCGCTGCCCGCGTGCCCGACACGGCGACGTCCCCGTCGGACTGCGCCACAACTTTGCCAAATGTGAAAAGGAGTGACGCGTCCCTGTTAGCGGGAGTCGACTCCGTTGGCGACTTCTACGAACGGTGAGAACTCCGGCCTCCGCCTCCTTTTCCGTTTGTTTACGTGCGGTTTTTTTTTTTGGCCGTTGGTTCTCACATCCTCACCTCGCTTCTGTTCCCCCCCTTTCTCGTCTCTTCCCTCACCGGCCCTCAAAACCTTCGCTCATTACCAACACTCGCTTCCCACTGCAACCCCTTTACCTTTACGCATCAAGCGCCTCTCATTACGCGTAGCGGCGGCTTTTTCGCCAGGTGCTTCTCACACGCGCTGCAAAAAAGCACCCCACGTGTGATGACCTCATCACCATGACATAATATTAGTACCTATTTATGTATGTTTGTTGTTGTGTATTTCTCTTTGTTATTCTTTGATGTCATGTACGATTGTGATGATCAGGTCTGGACTCTTGCCTCATGTGTAGATCTGGACTTTGGCCTTGCTTCACCTTCGTGTCCACCCCCTCATTGTTAACACATGTAGCTGACGCGTCGTTTGTAATATTAGTAATCACCTCCACTTTCATAGTATATAGTTTCAGCGGAATGAGGAGAGTTGTTCCTCATTCCGCCTCTTGTCTCTACCTCGAATACATTGTCCTCTTCCCTCGTCTTCATCGCTCGACTCTTGTGAACGCCTCGCTTCATCGTCCTTGATCCCTTGAACCTTGACATTAGGCGGAATCTGCTTTACCAAGCGACCCGTTCTATTCCTTGTCTACCCCAGAGAGCAGCTGTACAGGACATCCCGACCTAAGCGCTCTACCCTCCGCCGTCCTCGTCTGATCTAGCTATAGTCGGGCTAATACCCCGTTGGCGAAAATCCACGAGTGGGCATATCCCATATTCCTTCATCGCTACTTGTGGCTTCATCACGGCCCTGGTTGAAAGGTGTAACCGATGGATTGACGTCGCACCCGGTACCCAGTAGCAAACCCACGAATTCTTTTTCCTACGCTCTCATCATCTTTCCCCTTTTGGATCAAATCCCCTCTAGTGCTGGTTATACCTGCAATAAGACCCAGTAGGGCGCCTAGAGTTATCCGAAAGTTTCCTATTCTTTCGCCCCGTCCCATCTGACATCCTGGCTTACGACTCGCCCACCAAATCGAGCAGTAAGAAACAAAGACCACTGGTTACTATCGATTTTCATCGAAGGACCCAACGAACGTACCCTCGAAGAAAGGTAGCCGATAAAGAATCACTACCTTTAACCTATAAAAACCTCTTTCTCTTCACACCCGAGTTCAACGGAAACGTCCACGACTTTGCCGCGTACTATAGCATCCACCCACTCGACGTACTTGGTTGGCCCAACGAAGAATCGTGGTTCGAAACAGAACCCACCTGGTGAATGAAACAGAAGGTCTATCGAGGACTACCTGTATTCGATCATCACGCCCGAATCCTCAAAAAACTTAACACACAGCTCGTAAACCTCATCGAAGAAGCCGAGGTATATTACATACTCTTCGACAACATCAGTCCTGACCAAACCCCCGAACCCGAATTCCATACTCCCACACCTAGTCCCGAACCCAACGAAATCCCTTACCCAAGCCCTGAACCAGAAACAGCTCAGTAATGGAAACCGAGCTTGATTTCACTGGCATGGACCAAAGCGTCGTGCTTCAACACCTCACGCGAATGGCCCGTGAGCAACGGGAATTAAAAGCCAAATTGCAACAGGCTGAACAGGAGCTTATCGCTGGGAGCACGCGGTATTCGACGCTCCAAAGCATGATCCAAAGCCAAGCCCCGGTGATCAATGTCCCGGCCCCAGTAGTCACGGTTTCCCAAAACCCTGTTACCGGAAGTACCGACGCCAAGGTCGTTAAACCTGAGGCCTTTAAAGGAGAAAGGGGGGCTATGGCTAAATCATTCGTTCAAGCGTGTGAATTATACTTCATGGCACGGCCAAGCGAATTCAAAGATGCAACTTCGAAAATTCGATTCACTTTGCTGTTGCTCCAAGAAAAGGCAGCTAGATGGGCACAACCGATCACCCAGGAAATGCTCTCACAGTCCAACACGCTACGAGCGTCAAATTGGAGCAGCTTCAAGAAGGAATTCAAGCAAGCATTCTTCGACCAAGACGAGAAACGAGTAGCGGCTCAAAGGCTTAATAAGCTGCACCAAACTCGATCAACGGCCGAGTACACAAGTGAATTCAGGGAATTGGTAGCAGTGTTGGGTTGGACCGAAGAAGGGCAACTGCAACATGCATTCTATAATGGACTAAAGGCGCATGTAAAGGACGAACTGGCAAAAATGGATGACCCAGCAAACTTAGTGGCCCTAGTCACGACGGCCATCAAGATTGATAATCGACATTGGAGTCGGGAACAGGAGAAAAAAGGGGAAACCGGAGGAAAACCCCCTGCAAATAAGCAATCTCCCAAAGGAAACCCCTTCATAGGGTCAAGAGCACCCGCCCCGACATCTCAAGCACCGAACGATTTTGCACATACAACTCCAGTGCCTATGCAAATCGATGCAGTCCGAAAAGGACCAATAAGTCAGGCAGAAAAAGATCGTCGAAGGAGGGAAGGACTGTGCCATTACTGTGGAGAAAAAGGACACATGGCAAAGGACCATAATCTTCCCCAAAGGCAAACCAACCTGTCGGCAACTAACCCGTGGGCCCCAAGAAATCCTGAGCCGGTCATAGCAGCAATTCAGGACAAGAACCCATTCGCCAAATTCATGGCAGCTGTTGCCCTAGCCAGTCAAGATCTACAATCCTCTAATCCCCAGGATTTTCCATCCAGCACCGTTTGACTGTGCCAAACCGTGCTTCTCCCAGTAGTCATATCTTAGGTACTTATGTAAACAAGTCCAGTATGAATCATATGCCCATGGATCCCTCTGCGCATCTGATCGTGCCTACGAAAATGACCACTGGAAACGTCACAGCCCTCACCACCACGATGATTGATTCAGGAGCGACATCTAACTTTGTAAACGAACGATTCGTCACCGCTAATAATATCCCAACTCAAAAGAAAATCTTTCCACGGCACCCAACTGCGATCGACGGTCATTCCTTAGGAATAATCGATCGAGAAGTAAATGCGCAACTAACTATGGGAAGTCATGAGGAAACAATAACAATGGATGTCGCAAATATCGGGAATCAACCGGTAATTTTGGGAAAGCCTTGGCTACATCGACATAACCCACAAATTGATTGGAGAATCGGGAGAATCACCTTTCATGACGTCTATTGCTCAAATGGGTGTCTGTGTTCTCAAGCCGATGCGTATGGAAGACCATCTGGCGAACCAGACCCAATAGAAATCGCTGGATCCGAAGATCTCCCTACCGTAATTGCGGGAACTAGCATTGCAGCAAAGATTGCGGCAAAAAATATGGAGTCAAATGAAAAGTCTATCGAAGAGCTCGTCCCTCCTGAACTTCATGACTACCTGGATATCTTCGAAAAACCTAAAGGAGTCCCATTGCCTCCACATCGCCCAGGCTACGACTGCGAAATCAACCTGAAAGAAAACGCAGAACTCCCAAAGCCAAGAGGCCTCTATCATGGTACCGAGCAGGATAATCGAGATCTAAAAGAATGGCTGGACGACATGATAGCAAAGAAATACGTCCGACAATCAACTTCTCCAGTAGCATCATCATGTTTCTTCATCGGAAAAAAGGATGGAAAGAAACGTCTCGTCATAGACTACCGTCCAATTAATGAAATCACGATTCCCGACCAAGGGCCTATCCCCATGCAAGGAGAACTCATCGACTTCTTCAGAGGAAAGGATTGTCTGACTTCCCTGGACTTAAAAGAGGCTTATCATAACATCCGAATTGCCGAAGGACATGAGTGGAAAACGGCATTCAAAACAAGATACGGACTCTACGAATGGACCGTCATGCTGTTCGGACTAAGGAACGCCCCAGCTCAATTCCAACGGTACATGAACAGTGTTATCCACGACATGTTGAACGAAACTGTAGTAAACTATCTGGATGATACGACTGTTGCAACCAAGGGAAAAGAGACGAATGTCCAAACGCTTAAGACACTGTTCCAACGGTTCAGAACGAACCATCTCTACTGCAACGCAAAGAAATGTAAATTCTTCCAGGAAGAAGCAGAATACCTGGGTTTGTGGGTCACCAAAGATGGTATTTCAATGGATAAGCATAAGGTCGATGCCATCAAAGATTGGCAACCTCCAAAATCCGTAAAACAAATTCAAGAATTCCTGGGATTCGCGAATTTCTATCGACGCTTCATCCAAGATTTCTCGAAAATCGTCAGCCCTCTTACGAATCTCCTCCAAAAAGACGTTGCCTGGGACTGGAACACCAAGTGTCAAGAAGCATTCGACCTCTTGAAAGAACGCTTCACAACAGCCCCAGTGTTAGTGCACCACGACGTGGAAAAGCCATCGCTCTTGGAAACTGATGCGTCCGGATACGCCTATGGGGCAATCCTCTCCCAAAAGGCCGACGATGGAAAAATACATCCGAATGCTTTCATGTCTAAATCAATGACACCCGCCGAACGACGATACGATATCTATGACAAAGAAATGCTGGCTATAGTTCGCGCGTTAAAATATTGGAGACACTACCTAGAAGGAGCAAAATTCCCAATACGAATCTTGACCGACCATAAGAACCTGGAGTACTTCAAAAAGGCGCAAGTTCTAAATCACAGGCAACACAGATGGTTACAAGAGCTTGCACGATTTGATTTCACAATCGAATACAGGCCAGGCACAAAATCAGGCAAACCAGACGCATTGTCGCGAAGGTCGGATCACCGTCCTGAAGAGGGGGCAGAAGAACCGTCCCTGACGCTCCTCCCACCCTCGAAAATTGTGGAAGTCAATGCGAACGACAACGAAGAAATCATGCTAGCAAGTGATTGAGAAGTAGTGGAGTTAATAACAACGGCATTAGAACAAGATCCTACGACCGAAGCTGTCCTTGCATACCTTAACGGCAATCCGACCTCCGCTCCTAAAAAGGTCCAAGATGAAATGAAGGATTATGTCCTCGAACAAGGAATACTGAAGTACCGAAACCGAATCTATGTACCCAATGACGAGGAGATCAAACGAATGTTGCTCCAACTCTATCACGATTCAGTAATGGCAGGACACCCAGGGCAAGCAAAAACACTCGACCTAGTAAGCAGAGGATATTACTGGCCTTCGCAGAAAGCCTACGTCAATCGATACGTCGATGGTTGTGACATCTGTCAGAGAAACAAACCTCAACATCGATCAACTGGACTACTGAAACCTCTCCCAGTCCCAACGGGACCCTGGCAGGATCTGTCGTATGACTTCATTACAAAACTCCCGAAAACCAGACAAGGCAATGACACAATCCTGGTAGTAGTGGATCGATTGCTCAAAGAAGGACACTTCATCGCGACCAAAGAATTAGGACTAGATGCTAAGAAGACAGCGGAACTATTCATAACCAATGTATGGAGGCTACACGGAACCCCTGCAAGGATCGTATCAGACCGAGGACCACAGTTCAATGCTCCGTTCATTAAAGCATTCTACAAAGGGTTAGGGATTGATCCGATCTATTCCACTGCGTATCATCCCCAAACCGACAGGCAAACCGAACGAACAAACCAGAACGTCGAAGGGTTCCTCCGAATGTATTGCAATCATCGACAAGACGATTGGGATGAACTTCTCCCCTTCGCAGAATTTGCGTACAACAATTCGATCCATTCGTCAATCGGAACATCACCATTCATGGCTAGTCGAGGATACAACCCGATGTTTACCAATATGCCTTCAGCAGCGCAAAGTAGTCCGGAAGCTCAGGAAAGGTTGGAACGAATCAAATTCCTCCAAGAAGAAATCCAATCGGCAATGACAATGGCGCAAGAACAACAGAAGCGATTTTATGACGAACACCGAGATCAAGAAGCCAAGTTAGAGGAAAACGATCGAGTCTGGCTGGAGTCAAAAAATATTGCGACTGATCGACCTTCGACAAAGCTTGCCGCTAAACGACTAGGCCCCTATCGCGTCAAGAAGAAAATCTCGTCACATGCATATGAACTCGACCTTCCCTCCACTATGAAAATCCACCCCGTCTTCCACATCTCCCTCCTGACACGATATGAAGAAGACACTATCCCAGGACGTGTTCAACCAACTCCCCCACCAGTAATTGTCAACGAAGAAGAGGAGTGGGAAGTTGAAGCCATTTTAAATTCACGATACTATCGAAAGAAACTCCAATATCTAATCAAATGGAAAGGATTCGACGACAGTCATAACTCCTGGCAACCTGAAGCCGACGTTCAGCATTGTCAAGAACTAGTGGAAGAATATCATCGAAGGTTCCCAGGAGCATTCAGCCCTACCAATAAACCTCTTCCTCGTTCCACTCGTAATCGTCCTTAAGGAGGGGCAACTGTGATGACCTCATCACCATGACATAATATTAGTACCTATTTATGTATGTTTGTTGTTGTGTATTTCTCTTTGTTATTCTTTGATGTCGTGTACGATTGTGATGATCAGGTCTGGACTCTCGCCTCATGTGTAGATCTGGACTTTCGCCTTGCTTCACCTTCATGTCCACCCCCTCATTGTTAACACATGTAGCTGACGCGTCGTTTGTAATATTAGTAATCACCTCCACTTTCGTAGTATATAGTTTCAGCGGAATGAGGAGAGTTGTTCCTCATTCCGCCTCTTGTCTCTACCTCGAATACATTGTCCTCTTCCCTCGTCTTCATCGCTCGACTCTTGTGAACGCCTCGCTTCATCGTCCTTGGTCCCTTGAACCTTGACACCACGCGCTTTCCGCTTTTGGCTCTGTGCTCAGTGACTTAGGTGGGTTAGGCCCTGCTTCTTTATATCCGTCAGGTTGCTTACTGTACCGCATTCGGCAGGCTTTCTCAAGCGTGCGGTGTAGATTGGTGGCCACCCACTCCCTTTCTGACGTCGTCTACGCCAAGCCGGTGTGAGGGAGTATTTCCCATATTCTTCCGGCGAAGTGAGCGATGGATGATTCGGGGCTGGCTGCCGATGAGGGCTTGCAGCTTGGCTCAGCTGCTGCTGCACCCATCAACCGCTTTCCTGCATCCTTCGGGGTTCAAGCGTATGGAGCACTGCTCAGGGAGCACTACGATTTTATTCAAGAGCTGTAAGTGGGCGGAAAAACTAGAGCGTCTGGAGTGCAATGTTTGACCCTGGCTTCAACCTAGATTGGATGACCCCAGCGGCCTTGACCCTGAGCTCATTGGTGAGCTTCAACTCCACCACCGTCCAGAGGCCACCCTCAGGGTCTCGTCAAAGCGAAGCTCGTCGCCATCGTCCAGCGAGCGCAAGCACGTCTGCTTCCCCCCTCCTTTGCCACCGTCCAGCGAACGCAACCACGTCCACTTCCCCCCTCCTTCGCCACCGTCCAGTGAGCGCAGCCGCATCCACTTCCCCCCTCCTTCACCACCGCAAGCATCCAGCCAAAAGCCCGCCTCTCAAGCCCCTGCCACCATGCTGCGGCTTCCATTTACACCAACTCAAGCGTCTGCCAGCAGCTCCGATACCAAATTCAGCTTCTCCGAAGGTTTTCTTTTGTCTTCTGGGCTCCCTTCACTTGGCACCCCCGATCCCCTTGGTGGAGATGTGAGTGAACACCCGCCCCCCAGCTTGCCAGCTCTGTCAGCGCCTGCAGCATCAACAAAGGCAGACCGAAGGCGGCTTCGTAACGCCAGCTACAAGCTAAACCCACCGCCGCATGTCCGAGCAAAAAAGGCTGAGCGTTTCAAGAAGAAGCTTGAGTCAAGGCAGGAGCAGGCCGTCGTCCAGCCCCTACCAGTCAGCATCTCAGAGACCAAGCGTCGTGGGGAGTGGACAGTTGTTCGGAAGAAAGGAAAGGAGAAGGGCGCATACAGGGTGGTTGGGGCTGGCGATTCTTGGTGAGGCACTTACTGCCCTCCTCCTGCCTAATGTATCTAACACTTTGCTTTGAATCCCCTAGGCCAGATACGCTTTCCGCCCGACTCGTCGATATCAGTGGGCGTTTAATTGGATACCGGGCATTTGGAAGCCTATGGTCAATTTCAATTAACAACTTGTGTATGTCGGCTGTCGCGCATCTTGATCTGTCAATGCGAATACAGTTTGGTGGCTCCCACTCACGAGGTACACATAGTGTTCGCCTTTTTATGATCCATCGGACGCAAGTGGAGGTAAGCTGGGGCCCCAGACTTTGATTCTACTACTGCCCTCCCTAACGTTAATTGCATAGGCTCCATGCCACAATGCCTTCATGATCCAGAACCTACCAGGGGCCCTCGAGTTTGCCAAAGCAGTGGCCCCTGTCATAGAGTTTGCTGAAGGTGCGTGCCATTTCGCTCATGCAATTCAAGAGCCCCACTGACAGGAATCCCAGGCATTTTTTGCAGTGTCTTCCCAAAGCATCACGACTACTGCCTTCGATCCATCAAGTCTGTCGTCAACCATCCTTCCCTTCCCCAGCCCCTCCACCACCTGTTTGGCCCCTGGGCGTCCTGCTGTATCAACTCCGGTGGGAAAGTCTGTACTATTTTCCACACAGATAACGACAACTTTTGGGGCACATTTTGCTGCATCATTCCATTTGGTCATTTTGACTGGCGTAAGTCTGCCTTTCTTGTCATTCACATTGATGGGGAGGAAGACATCGCATTTGAGCTTCCTCCTGGAGTCCCTTTCTTCCTCCCTTCTGCTGTGCTGGCACATTACAACACGGAAATTGTTGGCGACTTGGATATCCGGGGGTCCCTCGTGCTCTGGACGTCCGGTAAGGTTTTCCAGTGGCTTGCTCAAGGTGGTCGTGCAGTAAAGCAGCTTTCTCAAGCTGAGCTGAGGGATTGGCTTGTAGGGGCCCAGGGGCGCTGGCTCGAGGTTTTAGGGAGATACCCTTTTGTGTAGTTGGATCTTGAAATTCGTGTCTATTTAGTTTGGCCCCGCACGTTCACCTGTCCTAGCAAATAGGCATACACCCCCATTCGTTTTGAATATAGTATTTTCCTGCTGCCTTTGTGCATTATCCCAAGGAAAGCGCAAATGCGTAGCCACTCAGCATGCTTGAGAGCATACCCGACTATGTACGATTTCACCCGACGTGCTGAAACAAGCTGGAGGAAGGGTACGCCAAGTAGCTGTACACTGGCCACACGGGCAAGGCCGAGGCGGGGAGCAGAGACAATTCCAGCTAGCTTAGCTAGGCCTTTCATCAAAAGCTACCTTCTTTGGACAATAAGCATATAACACCGCCTTGAATTACAAGAACTAGGATACGCGTACAGCACGAAAACAATCCAAAATGGCTAAGACATACGAATAGGTCAGAAATGACAGCATCACCTTCACAGGGTGCCGTCGGCGCCAGGAGAGTCCACTCCAAAAGTCTTCGCTGTCGTTTCGGCTCCCCCATCTCCTCGCTTCATGGTCGGTGTACCAACCCACCTGAAAACGAAGACGTGGGGTCAGCATCGACACGCAAGATGCTCGCAGGAGCATACCAATCACCACTCACATTTGAGGCTACACTGCGGCTCTACGTCCTCACTCATTCCTCCACCATCAAACTCATTATCAAATCTCTCACCCCGATTGCCCCAACCGTCAACTGAATGGTCGACTCAGTGATGGAGGGGTGCCTGCTGTCGGAGTTACCCACACACGGATCACGTTCGTTAAGACCTTCAGGAACGAACAACGCGAACGCTTCCTTGTGTGTGAAGCAGAATGTACAGTGTTTCTCTTTATTTCAAATCTATGTAGACAATTTCACAAAGTCTAACCCAGATCCTAAGCACCAGCATCGTCGGCATCCTCAAGTGAGCCCTCCAACATCATAGCATCAAAGATAGACGGTGCTTGTGAGCATGTCTAAAAATTTGCGATGAGCAAGGGGATACAGTTTCAGGTAATCTGGGCTTACCCAAGCAAGAATGGCTTCCACTATCGCTTTTATGGAAGGAGTATATTGGACTTTGCAAACCTCGTCAAAGGTCATACCTTTGATGGTAGGAATTTCAGCACGTTGGATTTCGGAATGCAGGCAACACCATGTGTCTCCAGAAGGGGGAGCATTTCCGACTACACCAAATATCCAGTCGATACCATTGCTCAGGATGAAGGGGACGGGGCTGCAGCACAATGTTTAGTTTGTGCGAGTTTAGTGTTAGATGGACATACCTCAATTCGGATTCATGTTTAGACCCTATCCGAATTGCCCTTGAGCTAAATATCTATTAGAACACACAGCGACTGAGAGGTATTGAAGCGATGAAGGACGTACGTTACAATGCACTGGGCAATTACCTGGGGCAGATGATCCTCAAGTCGTACTGGTTTACCGCGATCGGACACACGTTTGGCTTCAACTAGTGATATATAATACTGTTCCACCGATTCGGAGAAAGGCCAATTGGCATCTGTCTGCATAGTATCGGAAACGGTGACTTGATCGTCTAGGAGATAGATGGGGCTTCAATATGCAAATGAATAGGGCAGGATGAGGCCACTGAAAATACTTGCCAGATACGCTTATGCCTGCTTGCCATGTTGCGATGCAATAATCAACGGCTCCAGTTAAAAGAGTGCAGCTTTTGACGTCCCCATCATTACACAAAATTGTGGCTGCTTCTCTTCCTTGAATATCTAGGGACCGCTCCGGAAGAATTAAGACACAATCGTCGACCTCGAGAGCGATACAACGGTTGCAATGAAGGAAATTACGGATCATCCCAGAACACCCTGCTTCTTTCTAGAAGATGTAATTCAGTGAGAGCAAAGCGGCAAGAGTAGAGCTCGCTGATAACGTACGCTAAGGTCTGATCCGTAGAAATCCAAAACGACATCCTTACAAAGACTATCCATATGCGCGGATACATATGTCTTTATCAGAGTAGTAGCCCATATTTGTCCCCAGGAGACTCTGAACCGTCTGTCCAAACTGCTCTCCCTTACGTACAACTCTTGGTTCTTTGACCCCAAGAGTATTGAGATCCTTATAAGTAACTCTTGAGAAAGGGAGAACCTGTTTAGGTCACTGCAGGTAAATTGACTCGAAAGACTGTTACTCGAGCGCAAAATTACTTTGATCTCCTTTACAGGGAGCCCATTCTTCTTCGCTGTATCCTTCATCCACGTGAGCAACGCTACAGTCTTTCTTAGTCCATTTGGTATCGCCTCTAGCAGTGGTATGGTGGAATGATGGCCTTCATGGGAATCTGCGATGATACTACCCATCCATTCGTGTAGTTGCTTCTCCACCCACTCCGAGTCGTTGCCTTGCCCCTTGTCTATCTTCTCTAAAAAATCCGAAAGAGCAGCAGAGGGGCTTTGTGACTCCTCTCTGGACGAAGGCTCGGTATCGTGTTGGGAAAGCATGACTGAAGAGACTGGAGGACAGAGTAAACGGGGATGACGAGTGGTTGATAGGGAGAGACTGAACTGATAAAGATCACTGGTCAAACAGAGCCAACGCTTCTGACTGTCCATGTCAATATGCGATCCAACATTTGTGTATGTGTACGAGTATTTGTCCCTTTGTACTATAAGTAGTCGGACAGACAAGTAATGGAATCTTTAACGATCTCCATTACTTGTCAGGTATAGTTACATTACTGTTAGTCAACATTAATATATTGACGATCTCCATTACTTGTCAGATTCCGCTCTTAATAGTCCATACATATGTCCAGCTGGTTCAATATCACTAAATACAGCATGTAAATAGTGTTTGGATTCAGTTCAAGAAGCTTGTTTGAAGCCTCTCACAACGTCTTCCCAGTCACTCCATGAAGTTTCAGATAAGCCTATCCAACCAATCAAGGTAGCGAGTACCTAGGAGCTGACCACCAAGAATAGTGTTAATGTTGGGCTGACCTGTGGGCTGCACAGGTGGAGGCCAGACTCCAGGTACGTAGCACTGGTGCTGCAGTGCTACCCGTTTTAGAGGTGGTTCTGAGGAGCATTGAAGGAAGCAGTCACAGGATGACGATGCATTGGGACAGAAATGCCTATTTGGGCCATGATTGTGGTTGCTCAGGATCGGCCATGATGCTGGCAAGGGTGTGTAGGTTCACAAGTGAAAAAGCGTCTGAGTGCATGTGGTCGCTAAGGAATTGGGTCTTGAGCTTCAGCTGCTCATTTTGAGATGCAACGAGTTGTCAGGAACGGACCCGTCAGACGCCGACTCCGTTTCCTGCCCGGGGTCGCCGACCCGCTGGTCCACGACCGGATTCGGATCGAGTCTCGGTTTCGGTCCGGACTCTGGTTTGTTTCTTATGTTTAGGTATCACGTTTCCGTCTGTTTTCCCTTCTTTTCTTATACATATATCATGTATCTAC
>KN823225.1:15761-42457 GCA_000827465.1 Tulasnella calospora MUT 4182
TGACAGCTTGAACTTCAGGTACTCGTACAGAGGAAACTGGATTGACGTGAACGGGATCTAGCGGGGCAGATTTTCAGAACCCCAGAGCGAAAACGAAACAACAACACCGCGTTTATGAGCTCGGAAGGTTCGCGATGTGCGAGACCCCGGACCCGTACTCGACCTTCTCGCTCTTTGCCGAGCAGGAGGGGGCGAATCAGGAAATTTGGGGTTGGTACAAGGCCCCAAAAGGATAATTCGCACAACAAACAGGCTCGCCAAACTTGAACCAGGGGGACCAACTCACCTCTCTGGCGACAGTTGTACCAAAGCCACGGTACAACCCGCGAACACCATCCGTAGCCAAGACACGGCGAAACGCGTCTAGGGACGAGGCCTCCAATCCATAAGATGCAGTTTGAGTTCTTTGTTTCACGACTTCCACTGGGACCCGGATGAGGCAAGCAACAACCTCTCCGGTAGATGCCGCGACCACATGATTCAGCGGAGAAGGGTGTTCTAATGGCTGGGGTAATGTTTTCTTGAGAAAGTCGTACGTCGTGAAGAACGCGGCAGCTAGCGGATTGTGCGTTTCCCGTGGTTATGGTGTGTCCGTGTGTCCAAGCGTGCATTATGCGGTCCCCAGGGTGCCAAAAAAGAGCGAGGTTCGTTATCAGCATTCAACTCAGAACATATGACGTATTCAAAGAAGAACGGAGCTCAAGAAGAAGACTAGACAGTTCGGAAAGAACCGTGTCGTGTTTTGCACTCCTCTCCAAGTAAAGGAGCTGGACCCAGCAGCCCAGAGCGAAGAAGTGGGAGCGTTGAGCGATAGACACAGATGCTCACCGCCAGGTGCACTGCCAATAAGGACAGATCCGACTCCTCTATAGACGCCTTTGAGTCCTCCGGCATTGACGAACCCTTGAGAGGATTGAAGGCGCGTTTTCAACGTGTCCAGAGGGTAGAACAGCAGATCGACTGCTGTGCCTGCACATGCCCCTGCCTTTCTGAGGCGCGTGGTGTCAGGATAAACGGGTACTTCACGATAAGAAGTTTCTTGAGTTTAGGTACTACTGACCACGAGGGATTGAACGAAGGTTGGGTGGGTGGCATTGCGTCGCCCTGCGTCGGACATGGACAAGAAAGCGCAAGTCGAAGTTTAATGAAGGAGAGAGAGAACCGTTCGTCGGTTGAGACTGAAATTTCGGCGGACCAAACGCTCGGAATTTTCGACGGATTTGTAAGGTCTCGTGGATTTGTGTGTCCTCATTTCACGCAGGTCGCACACGCACGGTCGCACAGCTCAGAGAAGCGCGAAGCCATTAGGGAAAGCAATCATCCACTGAGTATTCCGAGGCCGGAATCCAAGTACGAATATCGATACAGGAGGAAGGTGATGGAGGGTGAACAACAACGGGGGAGGTGAAATGCGAGAGAGATAGAGGAAAGGAGAACAGACAGCGGGGACTAGAGACGACAGCGAGCGAAACTAAATAACAAAGCAAGAGAGGTCGTTACGAGGAGAGACAGAGAGAGAACAGCAACAGCGGCGAAAATAAGCAATCGAACAGACAAAAAGATGGCCGAATAGAAGGGGAATAGCAGGCGAACCAACCACAAAAGGTGGACGCTTGGGGCCGTCCAAAAGTAACGAATAATAGACAAAAGGAAAAGCCCAGAGCAAATATACCGAAATTGACAGGAGAATAGTAAGTGGGAGACAATACTTGGCAAATGAACAACGAACGGTCCGTGTTCGAAGAGTGGAGCGGAATATGTTAAGGCGAGGGTGAGAGTGTGGGTTGCAGCATGGGGGTCCTCCTAGTACCTATCGGTGGCGAGCGGTGACGCTTGGTTTATGGGTGAGCGTGATCATAGGTGACCATGATGCCGTTCTGAGGGTGATGGTGGTGGTGGCCGATGGTGTGCGAGTGGCCATGAACAGGGTGCTGCTGCTGGTCCTTGCTTCCGTCAAAGTTGGACAGAGAGGAGCTGCTGCCATTGCTGTGTTGAACGAAGGGACTTTGAGCAGGTCCGGCACCATAAGCAGCCCATGAAGACAAAGACGAGAAGCCAACGACAGGCACGTCCCCGTAGTAAGATCCTCCGTGGCCGGAGTACAGTCCGTAGTTGGGTGGGGTAGCGATGGACGAATGCGGTGAAGGACCAGGCTCAGAGGGGCTCAAGTGCGTCATGGGGCTCATTCCATGGGAGGTCGAGATGGGCGTCATGTGCGAGGAGGCTGGAGGAAGGTAGGATGGCGTTGAAGCCGGAGCTGGTGGTGGGCCGGGTGCGGGAGCCGTGATTGGCATCGGCTGTGGTCCGGGTGGGGGTTGCTGTTGCGGAGCCGGTGGGGCAGAAAGAGCCTGGGTGTTATTCGACCTGGTAGCCGTGCTGTGTTGTGTAAGAAACACAAGTCGGCAAGGAGAAAAGCAGAATTGAAAAAAGTCGGTCAGGGTCCCGCTTATTATTACACTCCGGACTGAGCGAGAAAGAAACTTACGCAATGGCGTCGATGAGGCTGGCAATGCCCAAGACCGTAACACAGGCACCACCAACTTGATGGTCAGGTAGAGAGGCGATGACGCCGTGAGCAGCTTCGAGTTGAGCTTGCAGTTCAGAGAGGACCTCGTTGCCGATGGGGTTGACTCCACAACCGCACTCGTCAGGTGGTGCTGCACCTTGGATGGGAGCGAAAGTAACACCGCCAGCGACAGAAGCAGAGGCTGGTGAGCTTGCCATGAGAGACTCGGGGGTGGCAGCCATGGTAGCTTGGGAGAGCATGTTGGCCAAGCTCGCGCCGTCGGAGAAGCGGCGTGGTGGCTCCGGAATCTTGAATGGCGAGCCAGCATCGGATGAGGGAGTAGGGAACGTCGAGTATGGTGGGGTGGGGACGTCGCCTGGTGGTGTGAAGTCGTTGAAGTGGTGGTAGTACGAGTGGGGGAAGTGAGTCTCTGAGGGAGTAGGCGCGAATGGAGAGAACGGCGAGTCCGCCGGACTTGGGAAAGAAGGGTCGGTAGGCATTGGCAGCCACTCTGGTAAACCGTTGTCCAGAGAGCTGGAGTGGGTGTGGCACTTGAGCTTCTTGTTCTTGTCGTCCGAACCATCGAGTCTGTCCTTTTCGACCTTGCGCTTGCGGGTGGAGGTCGTACCCAGGATCGCATCGGTCTCTGCCTCGAGGGCAGCAGCAGCTCGCCTTGACAAAGGCTTCTGCATGAGAACACGGACGGTGTGCTCGAGTTCACGTACGCGGCCTCGCAGCCGGAAGAGTTCGTCTTGGTCGGGGCCCTCCCTAGTGGTGAAGATGATGGTCAGCCCCCTTGTCCCGATCCCCTTCAATTACAAGCACCACATACCTTACTGCTGGGTCCTCAAGCTGGTAAACACATTGACCTGCGATTCCGTGCTCAGTGCAGCGGGTGCCTATAGGTGAAGAAGCGGCGAGGTGAGCAAGGCTGCAAGAGGTGTGCGCGCACTCGAGAGGGGAACTACTTACAAGGTCGCTTTCGGTCGCACTGCCAGTTGAAAATAGAATATGTCAGCCTCAAGTCTGATCGAAAAGGGCGCACGGCGGCGCGTTGCAGAGATTTCATACCTTGCGTTTCTGAGAGTGGCAGGCAACGCACGATTGCATAACTCTGTTGCGTTTCTTGCTTCTAAAGTTGCGGTTGGGGCCGGATGCTGCTTGGCTTTCGGAATCATCGCCGCCTGGAAGTAAATTGAATGCTGCGTCGTCTGAGGACTCGATCTTTGGTGGTGGGAAGGCGATGGGCGGCATTGGGCCGGAAGAGGTGGTAGGCAAGAGGTGAGGGGATTGATTGTCGAAGGATGAGGATGGGTCGATAAGCTGGAATTCTTCGTGGTCGTCGGACATGGGTGATAGTAGGAGGGGAGGGAGATGGAGAAGTAGCGAAAAGGGATGGAGATAGGTTTTCCGACGATGGGTATTAGTAGTCGACGTCGGAATGGGAGCACTCAGGAATAGAGAGAGAAGAGAGAGAGATTTCGATGAATCTGGGAGAGAAAGGGGGACTGAGTGATTTGCAGAGCCCATCGGTACTGGGTCTCTTTAAACAGATGGCATGCCAAACCATTCCCTTTTGGGAAGGCAATACCCAACCACACGGCTAAGCCCTGACCATGGTATCCATCCGGAGCAGAAAATGAGCGATGCTACCCATTTTCCAATATTCGTGTTTGCGTCTGTTGTGCCCGCCAAACTCCCGGGACACCTATCAGGGTCGGAGCAGAAACCCCTCCGATGCACCCCGCGCGGCTTCAGGACCAAAATTCCTGATTTCTGATTTTCCTAATTTTTCTGATCTGGATTTTCTTTTTCTTTTCAGAGAATCCGCTTTCCCTGAAAGCCAGAAAAACAGGAAGCAAGGTGGTGCCTTGCGATCGCCCGTTTAGGAAGGACCGACTCTCGAGAACGGCGAGCGCGTGAGTTCCCCCTTCCAGAGGCGGGAGGTCTCGATCAACTCTGCACCTCTATTCCACTGGTGGCAAGTGTGTCCGCAACAAAGAACGTCGATCGGCTCCAACATGTGCACGTTGCCGCTTCCCTCCAAGATGCGAGGTCCCGCACCTGCCGTTTTCTTTCTGGAAAAGAACGGCGAGCTTTTTTCACCGCAGCCTGCAGGTCGGAAGCATCGCACCCGAAGGCTGCGCAGCACCACATTGGGCATGCTCCCCCCAACCGCCCCCAAAATTACGCGAAACAAAAGTAATATTGGGTTCAAGTGAACGTCGGCCCTCTCCGTGCTAGCGACTGTGGAATGAATAGACCTCTCGAGTAGTGAACAACACTCGGCTCCCCCCGACGATTGTTTCGCCGGAAGGTTGAACACGGGTGGGCGTCTGTCCATGATCCATCCGCGGGGTTGGCCGAGCATCTGCGAACTTCTGACTTCTCTGGGTCCCGATGCGGGCGCTCTCCTTTGTCTGGAGACAGGCGCGCACGATCAAGAGACCTCGATAGTGTTTAGGATTTGGGGTACTTGATCCTTTTTCAGGTGGGAAGGTGCGCGGTCACGCGGGGGGTGGGGGGGTGTTGAAAATAAGCGTTGTGGGTTGAGAGCGATTTGTGTTGATGCCTCCTATGACTGTGTTCGCCGAAAGCGGGATCTCGAACAGGCCGCTTTTTTCCCAAGAACAACACACCTCCCCCCAATTCTTTACTCCACAAATGCGAGACGGGGCACTCTGATAGTGTTCACCGGCATTTGACCATGGCCCGAAACAACTGGATCTGTCAAACGTACGATATGGCGAACATCAAACAAATTATTGAAATCCCTTGCATCAAAGCCTGCAAACCCGAACCAGAGGTTTCGCGTTTACACAGCCTGCGCCCCCCCTCCCCACGAACTCATCGGCAGGACTACCCGACTGCGCCGGTACTGATCACACAGCAGCCATAGCCCAAACTGTTGTTCAGTTCCGTCCGTCTGGTGTTGACTGTGTTCTCCGCCTCTTCCTTCTTGGTGTGAGGGAACGATTGATGAATTGTCGGACGCTCGTTCGGGGTAATCACCTGTCCCGAGTTACCAAATTTCCCTCCTCTCTTTCTTCTTCTTTCCGGATCGTTAGTCCGCCTTTGTTGTGGGATTATCAGTAACTTTACGGCGTCCCGTCTCTCCCGTCTCTCTGCGTTATCCACTGGGCTTAGTATCCCAAGGCCAAGGATCGAGCGATAGACAGATAAGGTGTGTTGACGGTTTTCATTTCGCGAAGTCTGTTGAAGCGCGCAGTCGACTCCCAATTTCTCCCCTCCTGGGCAACGGCCCGGGGCTCACATGTCGCGCCATTATCTCCTAATCCGGGAGACACTATGATCCATCAATTCAATGACAAGCGGACATCTCAGTCTAAGACGTGGCGGGGCGGGCGGGTCAAGGTCACATTATTGTATGTTTGTGTTTTATCCAAAGTCGGGGGTTAACCACCTCCGGTCCAAGAGTCAGAGGGTCACGCATTATACCTTGTCTCCATTCTGTCTACTTGACTACACCCGCAATCAGCGAAGATGTTTAGCCACCGAGTTAGAACGTAGGTTACGGGCTTCCTAAAGTCTGTGAGAAAGAAATGAAAAAAAGAAGACAAATAATGGGACAACTCGACGCACAGGAGAGAGAGGGATCTGAATCTCTGGTTGGATGCAGTGAGAGATGTGTCTGAATTGGGTAAGAGGGGTGATAAAATCTGTTTGGCAGACTCTGCTTTGGCCAGGACGAAGAAGGGAAGAGATGGAGGAGGCTTGCAGTGTAGTTACGGGCTAACCTAATGGCACATCTGCCATCTATCACTTGGGGACGGGGGAGATTGCAATTGGGCGAACGGGTCGTCCGGGGTAAGAAGAAGGCACATGACACCCATCGGCTCGGCCGGTGCGACGTGGTCCCCTTCTCTTTCCAAGTGCCGTCCGTTTTTGCCTTCCCCTCCCACCAGCCGGAGATCTGGGATCTTGCAGGCCGAATAGCACGATGACGATGGAAAAAGCAGCAATGATGATGAGCTGAACTCGCCTCCCCGTCCCTGCACTCCCAACGTGTTGCAAGGAGCACCCCCCCTCAGATCTGCCTCAATCTCTAAAATCGAATTTGAAAATGCGAAAGCGATAAAGAGTAAAGCTTGAGATACTGGTAAGCCTCACCTCTACCTCGTTGGGGGGAAGGAGAAAAGCCTCTACACATGGGAGGGAGGACGGGGAATCGGATGACAGCCGATAACTACTCCGCCACTTCCGAGACCCACACGTGACTGACATGATCACGGTGACGCAGCGGTGTTCGAACGTGTTCAACCACCACCACCGCACCTTTTGTTCGCTCCAATGACAACTCCCTCGAGGCCAAGAGCGGTCTCAGCCGCCTCCCCGACGTCAGACCGGACGGACCCTCTACTCTCAGAAGACAACGATCCGTACCTCTCTCCGGTAGTCGAAAAGACGTCAATTCCGGGGATCACAGCTCCTGTCCGATGTAAGTTTGAAAAAAGAAATGAAAAAGACCCAAGACCCGTTATCGATCCGCCGCCCGGTCGGACAACGAATTCTGACGGGAACTTGTTTTACGAAAACTTGTTTTGATTCCCTTCGGGTATGGAACAGGGTACGATGTGAGTTGACATCTAACCTCTTCGCATCTGCATTCCCTCTCCTTCTGTCCTCGCCGTTTATTTCTTCTGCCCAGAGCGGTAATTCTCCCACAGGCCTTATTCCCTCTAATGCACCGTCTAATTTCATATCCATACGTTAAACTAACTAAAATCTCGTGTTTCCAAATCGCTGGTTGGGACTTGGGTTTGATGAGTAGGCAGATCGAACGGAACCATACACGCACATCAAGCCATTCGACGCGGAACATGATACCAGTGTAGAATTCTTCTTCAAACCAGCAACGCTAACCGTTCTCGCAATCGCCTTAACCTTCCTCGCTTACATCGCCATTACCAACGATGTCCTTGAAGAAGGCCGGGAGAAATCACTCCTGTAAGTCGGTTTTCGGGTACTGCGTGTTGTTCATGTACGGAAGAGAGCCGCCGCCGTAGTTGGAGGGTTTGGGCTTTTCCATTCTCTCGCTTGCCGAGATGTGGCTTGGTCCTTGAGCCAATCCGCACAGCCTAAAACACGTACAACCATCTCCTCTTTCGTCCTCGAGGGAGAAACGAGGAAAGAGGGGGCGCGCAGCACTACGGCTACGGCGGCGCCGGGTGCGCAAGGGTTGGCGGGACGACGGCAACCCAACAAACCCAACAAACAAACGGTCACACTTGCTCGATCTCCATGTCTCTGATGCCCGACCTTCCCCCTTTAGAGGTATCTATGCCTCCATTTCAGCCTTCCTCGTCTTCTCCATGGTCCAATTCCGAGATGGTCCCTTCGTCCGACCTCACCCAGCGTTCTGGCGAATCGTCCTCGGAATCAACTTGCTTTACGAACTGGGGCTAGTCTACATGCTTTTCGAAGACCTGCCGACCGCGCGCAAGTACCTCCAAATGCTGGATAGTTCGCTCAACAAGCCACTACCCGAGAAAAGCTATGCAGAGGATTGCGATTTTACTTTCACGTGAGTCGTTTCATTGAAAGCGAGAGGGGGGGCGTGGCAGGAGGGCCTGTGGGCGCGCGCATTATTGAACTGAGATCCGTCCACCGGGACTTTTCTTCATCCTTTCCTCTTCTTACCACCGTATACGCATCGGGGAATTGTTTTGGGCGACCTCCTTGGGGGCTCAACGACCTCGTCACGAATCGCGTCTTTTTCATTTTTCATTTACTTTTCACGCTAATTGTGGGATACCAGGAACCTCTGGGTGAGTGCATAGCTCTCTTTTTCTTCTTGTTGCGCGACGCACCTCCCGGATAGCCATCGCCGCTCGACACGGGTTTCCGAATCACGGCAGACTCACTCGTCCCTCTTTCCGCGTTTTATTCACTTCTAATCATTCGGTGTCTTTGTATCAGAATGCCGTAGACATCTTCGCCTTGGCGCACTTCTTAGGATGGTTGGGCAAAGCGCTCATTCTCAGGGACTATTGGTTGTGTTGGGTAAGTGTTACACTCTGTTTACACCCCTCACACGTGATGGTAAGAGACTTGACGGAGGCGTGATGTTAACCGGTTGTCTTACCATCTAGATCCTCAGTATATCGTTCGAGTTGGCAGAATACAGTCTAGAACATCAGCTGGCGAATTTCAAGGAGTGCTGGTGGGATCATGTAAGTCTTGTAGCCTTTTGGGGTTCTGAGGCGCCTACATACACACGACGCTGACCATGGGACTATGCAGTGGGTACTGGATGTCCTTTGCTGCAATTGGTTAGGATTGTATATCGGTTTGAAGATTTGCCAGTACTTTGAAGTCAAGGTTCGTGGCACTTCCTGCTCGCAACGGTCGTTGAGGCTTACCCTTTCGGATATCCGTACCCTGCTTCTGTCTCTCGCCCCCACTGCTGCTTCAGAAATTCGTGTGGCGCGGGTTCAAACAGTCTCGAGGCTTCAAACAGAAGACCAGCCGGGTCCTCAAGCAGATGGGACCGTACGATTGGACTTCGTTTGAATGGGAAGGGACGGCTTCGTTCTCGCACTACGTTACGGTGGTCATCATGCTGGCGGTCTTCCTGGCGGCGGAATTGAATCCGTTCTATCTCAAATACCTGCTTTGGATGGAGCCGGATCACCCGTTCGTTATCGGTCGTCTCGTTGGAGTGTTCATCTGCGCACTACCGGCCGTGCGAGAGTTGTACAATTACAGGAATCGTCCACGGTCAGTTGTTCCGTTCTTTTGCTTCTCGCAACGTTTTGGTGCCACTGAAGCTTACTCTTTGATTTCTTGTCTTTGCGCCTCGTTCTGCTCTACATGTGCCTCTCGCTGTAATCAAATTGGGGTGGGATCATCATGGGAACAGAAAGGTAGCCAGGATGGGACAGCACGCATGGCTCTTGTTCGCTACGATCATCACGGAGCTGCTGATCATTTTCAAGTGGAGTCGAGGTCAATTCCCCGAACCTGCGCCGTTCCACGTTAAGCTAGGGTGGACAATAGGTTCCCTGTTCCTTATCGGATATCCGTTATTCAAGGTGAGTGGGAGAGAGAGATAGAGAGAGAAGTCTGAGTCTATCCTTCTCGTATTCGTTCGCGAGCCCGACCCACGCCCATACGTACGATGGCCGGGTCATGATGGCATTGTGAAGTGGAACTTCTGGGCCTTGCTCTGATTTTTACTTTCCCATTCGTATATCCTTGGTCCCCGTGATCAGATCTCTGGCTAACTGACGATGGCCATTGGTTGGCCGGTCTTTGTTATAGTTTGGCGTACCTCGGGCTAGGAGGTATCTCCGTAGGCACGGCAAATCTGAGAAGAAGGCGGCCGGTAAAGCCGAGTAGAACGCATTTGCAGTGCCCCGGCGCAATCGGCGGTGGTAAACACGCTGATCGGACTAGTGACTCGCCCCGGCCGCGCGAACTTAGCACTATCCTTGTTAATATCTCTGTAATTTCTTATGTCTTTTACCCCTGAGTATCTAGTGCCGAGTCGGTGACGATGAACGACGATAGGGCCTCGCTTTGATCCTTCCGTGGGGTAAGAGGGAATACTGGGCAGTATTTGCAAAGGAGACGAAGGAGAAGCAGGGGGTCCTAGTACGATGAGGGGATGGTCCCCAGAGGCGATGACCGATGACGTTCTGGTCCAGAGTCTCGCAAGTTGCCACGATCGACTCTCGAACGTCTCGATATGCCAGACGCTGGTTGTCTTCCTTCGCTGCTTCAAATGGCAGGAGGGGTGGGTCGGTACTGGAGCCTCGCCCGCCAGGTCTAGAGCGCATCGCGTCCAGACAAAAGAAATATTTTTTTGGTGTACCCCCTAGAAATTCTGGTGTACCCCTCCCAACCCCTTAATTATGTAATACAGGATTTCGTTCGCACGGGCAATTTCGCTTTTTTGATACCCACCCTGGGAAATATTTGGATTCCAACGCGCCAAACTATGGTCGGTTGTTTATAGCAAGTACAGGACGCAGAGCGCACCACCCAACTGGGACTTCGCTGAGCAGATTGATGGGACGCTGTGTTGAATCTCACTCCAAGTAACTTCTTCGCCGTACGTGAATCTGGTGCTAGGCGATAATTAGCCTCAATGCCCACCAGATTCAAAGATCCATCGCCCGCACTTCGGTTCTCCGCTCACTTCTCCAGGACGGAAGGGAAGCCTATCTATCCTGACGTTGTTTGTCCAGCTTCACTCGCTAATAACGTTCGTTCGTAGTACCTGCTGATAGATTATTGTACCACCGCCCCGCGTTTTAAGCTCTGACGCCATCGGCGGTGGTAGCGCCTCCTCTCCCGTGAAGCGCCGTTCCTTCCCTCTCACGCGATTTCTCCTTGGGCGCTTCCACTCGCTCGCTTAACCTTTTCTCACTTCGAGGTCACATTACATTCCCACTCTGAATTCACATTACATTCCCACTCTGACCATTAGAGACATCGTCTGCATGGAGTAAGAAGGACCGATGGTCGTCAACTTGGCCCGTCCTCGGCCGTCCGTGGGCGTTTCGGCGTTTCAGCCGGAGCTGCGAACCCGAGCCAGAAGCGACGGCCTGAAAGCCAGGCCAAGGACACAGCACAATGGGACGCTAATCTTGCCTGTTAGGGTCGTCGGCTCCCCACCCGTACTGCATTGCACCACGGAACCAGTTGTCGATGCTAGTTGTGTCGCTGAGGACGTTGCAGATGGACTCGCTAGGCGGGGGACTTGGTCAGCGTGGTGTATTTTTGATAAATGCATGGGTGGAATTTCCTAAAGGGTATAGCACGGCGCATCTGATAAAAAAGTCGTTGGTTTTTTCTCTCTCTCTCGTGGATCAACTTGACTCCTGCATCCACAGCTCCTTTTTTGGATAGCTTAGATGAAAAGTCGTTCAACACGGCTCCAGGTGGTCCATGGCGGTATAATATGATCCCTACCGGCTTTCCGTCCACAGTCGTACTCAGAGACCAGAAGACACCCTTATCCCCCAGTCCGCAAAGTACGGAGAACTAAAATGACCCTTGTGAAATTGGTCCACATGGCTACAAAGATAACTGTGATGATGCGTCGTACGGCATATCGGTATCGGAGGCACAGGTAAAGTGCGCCGAACGATCTTCCGGAAAGGGATCCCCAGCTTCCCTGATCAAGGATCCTTCGATGGCGTGCGACTGTGATCAATCCCAGCCTTGACTCTGCACCGCACAGAGCGGCGGCGGAGGTGTGCACTGACTGCCGTTTTGGAGAGCTAGCGAACAGGGCAACTCGTACTAGCCGAGGACGCATATCACGACCGAGCCCATAATGAACTGGTTAACAAGCCTCAGCAGGTGCAGTGGCACCCTAGAAAAACAATCATATCAAAGGGTACACTTTCTCACCCGTTGCCACCCCCGCAGAGGTCGGCCGTCCTGCCTTTGCTCGATTTCAAAAAGCAGTTTCAACTCCTTCAATCCTAGCGTTATCGCCTTCATTTCAATACATCTCCCTGTGTAATGCAGGGATAATTAGACGTCTTTTGATTTGCATGTGCAACTTACATGGTCGGACAACACAACGGAGCGAGGCAGCCGAGAACCCAAACCTCTGGGAAAAGCCACCCGGACGGCAAAAAGATCGGATGCTCCTGTCACAGAGCACTCGGGCGCGAGGGTATGGTATAACGGTGCGCACTGCGGAGAGATTCCGTCCAGTTGGGTTGATAGACTGCACCGTTTTTGATGCTGGGCGATGTGGCATGGGTAACCACGCATGCAGAAGAGCCTTTGGGCAATGGCAAACACACGCCATCTTTTTGGACGGCGACTTAGACCATGATGAAATTCACGCAACGTTTGAAACATGCGTTAAAGGATCCTTAGCCATGATGGGAATGTGGGACGATGTCGGCTGGGCCGCCGAATAGCTGTCGGTTGGGCTCTCGCGCGGCCCTCCCGCGTGCACAGAGCGAAAGACTTCATTCATGTTCTCGTAGTGTTATTGCTGCCCGAGATCACCAGACAATGTCGAAGCATTAAGGTTCGACTTGCGAAGCGGTAAGGTATGAACGAAGCTGACATGGACGTAACGAGGCACGGAAAGCATGGACCAGAGGCACGTTTTCCCCTTGCCTTTCTCCGGCACAGATCGAGTGAACGAGGTGATACAGGCCATCTCAGCGAAAAGCAGAATGAGAAGGCGCTTTTCTTTGCTGCAATTGGTGCTTAGGTCAGGACGTCTCGACCAGAAACGTCAATTTTGCCGCTCTTCGTCGAGACGCGCCTCGCCCGCCGAAGAGAGCTATCTTGTTTCATAGTCACGTTGTCCAGACTTCTGTTGTGCGACGGCGCTGACTTCGAACCCAAAGCCGGTCGTCGTGATATGCTGAAAAATCACCGGAAGCTCCTTAAAGTCCAAGGAACACCCTTCTGTGTAAGCCGTCGCCCCTACAAGGTTGTCCTAGCCCCGATCATTCAATTTTCGGTCCCGATCACCTTACATATCTCGTCTTCACATAGTTCCACTAGGTACTCGAAGTCAAAAGCCCGCCGGGTACAACATCCGAGGTGGTCAGTTGCCCTTAACTTCGGCGCACCGGAATGGGTATAACGAGATCCCCGTGTCCCAAATGTGGACAAGAGGACGGGAAAGCCACCCGCATCTCCCACCCCGGTTGACAATCTTGTCTCGATGCACTTTCGGGCTGGGCGGAAGGGAACGAAAATCTGGGTGGCGAGAGAGACAGATTGTGAAATCTCGAGAGAGGCGAGAAGATGGTTGTTGCCATGGTTTGCCCGAACCCGAAAGGAGTTAGGGCTGTCCGAACCTTGGCCCGAGTGGGGTCGACCCGCAGCCTTCCCCCTCTCCGAGCAAGGTAGAAAACATCAAAACAAAAACATAAGAATAAATAAATCGATACACATAGATTTCACCGGCTTTAAGGACTGAGGCGGCGGCGGACTCGGCGACTTTCCACGGCGAAAAAAAATAGCGATAAATTTTGCATGCCGACTTCTCCTCCCGCCTCCTTTGAATAGATGAATGCATCTTTGGCGACGGATCTGTCACAGGTTTCTCAGGAAGTTGGTAAGAGCGGAGGAACCTTGGGAGCACAGCTGAGCCGTGCTGTGGAGGCCGAGCCGCTGGACGGGTTTCCGAGGTAGCGCTTCAAGACGAGTGTAGACATGCACTGAAACCACGAACGAGTGAGATTGGTTAGTGAAAGGAAAAACAGTGGAGAGTGGACTTGTAAGGACGGAGGTGCGACTTATCTCCGTTGGTCGTCCCGTTTAGTTTTTGCCACGCGTCATCAGCGAATTTACACAGTGCACGGACGCGAAGGGACATGAGGATACCTGACCTGGGATGTCTATGTCAGGCTCTTAAGTCGATGAGCTCTGGTTTGAAGAGATCATAACTCCTCTACCTTTTCCAATGGTCTCTGAAGTTGCTGGCTATGCTCCAACTCGATGGATTCGGACTCGATGTGTAGGCTCTCCAGCTATAGCGTCGTTTTCTTAACACGAAGACGTTGCTTCCAGAGGATTGCTCTCCAGGGACTCCTACTGTCTCCTTCTCGACTCTTTGAATTCTAGATGTCTCTCTGGTGCCCCGCTCCTAAACCCAGCTTTCGTGGGCCCGGCGGCGGCTGGTGGATGCAGCTTCCCTCCCTACGCCGTAGCTTCTATGCGCAAAACCGTGGCTTCCCCTGAAAGGGCATTTAACTCTGAAGCCGATGAATTCATCCTGAAGCTCCCCCTCGACGGACCCCCGGATTGAACCCTCCAACGCAGGGGTCCTCTTCTTTCGCTCAATCCTTTTGATACTTTCTTCCCAAGCACGGGCTGAGAAATCAATCGAAGGTATTCTCTTTGTTTTGGGCGTTGAAGGAAAAGGGGTTATCATCACCCTGTCCCGCCTGGGTTGATGGGATACCAGACTCAACAGGACGCACCACATCTCAAGACACTACAGGGTATTGGCTCGAGCCTTCCATATCCGCGGCGAAGCTCAGAACGAAGGCCTGAACGAATCTTCCTTTGACAGTGGGGCGTATCGACTTCGCTCCGAGCTGGGGTCGAGGCTATCAAAAGACTCCCACCTATCCGGTGGACTCTCCCTCGGGCGGGTAAACGTGATCTCTTGTGTAGGCGCGCGTAATGTGATTACATGCAATTCGAGTTGCCTTCTCCTTTTTTTTTGGGGATCGACGTCCCTATCAAACTCCATCGTCGGATTCGTCTCCGGGGCATCCAACGACTGCTCATCTACGAGTACTTGGTAACCATCAATATTCATTCCACCTAGAAGGCAAAGGAGCGCGTACGTGTCTCGGGGTGAGAGGATCTCCGCTCTCGATCTGCGGGAACAATCCCTTTGTGGCATGAATACCGAAGGGAACTTATCGAACTGTGCCTCTCAGGAGTGGACAAGGCTAAGCCCCAACGAGAATGTCAATTTACCGAACCCCATAGCTTAGCAAGTTGCTGAACCCCATGACGAGCGTAACGTATCCGCTGTTTTGTAAACTGCAACCTAATTTGGCGTTATCATTTTACATTGTGACCGCCGAACGGGGAGTTGCGCCGGTGGGTTCCCATGAATTACTGCGCCTGTGACCAAGGTGGTGTGTCTGTGGGACATAGCAATCAGGGCAAAATATCCCTTGTTCTTCGGGGGGGAACCGAATGTTTGGCGGGAAAGCGCTTAGCGAAACGGAATGAGCTCAAGAGGGTTTCGATTGCTTTTGTCCCCTACTTGCTTCAATGGCCCCACTGAAGCTGATTTCGCTCATCCTTTGAGAACGGCCCTCTTCGGTCTCAGCTGTGCATCGCTGTGCAGTCCATTGCGAAATGAACGACAGCTTGAGGGCTCTGGCATTCCGTAGCACATTTGACAGGCCTCCGCCTCATGATGACGCATAACTGCACGATGAAGGGAGGATTCGAAGCTGCGAAGCTAAGCTGTGCCGTCGGTCCCCAGGTGGAATGCTTGAGCTGCGTGGTGGGTAGCCCTGAACACGCTCTCGACACGCGTAAGCTCGTGGCAGACACTCGGGGACTCAAAGCACTGTGCTGGATGACTCTGGTTCCAACCCGACACCTTCTGTATGCCTCCAGCTTGACACCGACGCGTTGCTGACTGCCCAACGGTACTATGGTTCTTGCGCTCACTCCGTCAATATGAACTGCCCCCTCTTCCGCGACTACATCCCCCTGTCGTCAGGCTTGAATCCACGCTGTTTCCAAAAAGCATGGTTTCGACGAGGTTTTGGTGCTTGGAGCAATGTGTTATCCGTCTCCATCGTCAACGGCGAGGACGCCTCGTGGCGTCCGCAACGTGCTGGACCTACCATCCGTCAGTCCAAATGGCGACGACGAGACTGAACGAAAGCGCGAAATATGATTTCAAGTGAGCTATATCTTTACTCAAAGAGTTGAACGCTCGTGTGGACGACTTGGAGGCATGAACTTGGACTGGGAGGGCCGTTGACCACCGAAGGTGAACCTATCGCCTGAATCGACCCCATCACATCCAATCCCTGGCCTGCGTGTGTGATGTTTTGATGGAAGTGAATCATATATCATCGGCCTTCACCCCGATCTAGTGGCTGTTCGACTCCATGCTGCCTCATCGGTCCTGCAGGCTGGAAAGTCGGCCAGGGAGCTGACCGCCGCTCCATCATCAAACAGTCTGGTTCAACATCGTTTCCACGAAGTGCGGATAGAGGAATTAGTTGACGCAATAGATTTGAGGCTGGGATTGAAGCTCTAGCTTCCTCTCATTCCAACGCGCAATGGTCGTCGCAGGGAACCCCCATCTATCATCCGTGAATGTCGTACATTCATGTTAACGTGCAAAATCGGCCTCGTGCATCAAGCTCGCTATTAGGCATGCTCCATTCATGGGATTTCAGCATCATTCCTTCACGTTCACAATAGAAAGAGGGCAGAACGACAAAGAACAGCAGGTCCGTCCCAGTGGAGCAGTTCCGAGGCAACGAGCCAGCCAGCGTTATCGCTCTCCGACTCATCATATGACATTGACGGCGTTATGGGGTGTCGGAGCGGACGAATATTCTACGTACCCGCTTGGAATCACCGGAGCCAGCCAGTTCAGGTCTCAACGAGGCTAACAGAGCCACAAGCAGCATGTACAGTCTCAACACGTATAAGAGCGCGATTATATACGAACGGACCAGCCGACCTGGTATCCCAACGTCGGTGGGTCAGGATAGTCGCATTGCTGCCCCCGACTGGGCGCCAACCAGAACTTCTGCCTTCCCCATCGACCATCTGCATGCACCAACAAGGAAAGCCGTCCAAAGAAAGAGCTTCAATAGCAGATCCCCTAAAGCACCCTTGTGGGTTTCTCGGTCCCCTGAGTCCTAGACAAAGTGCGGGCGAAGCCACAGCCCTACTTCCGAGGAACGGCAAGCCAGCTATGCTGCTTTCGGCGATCTGATATATCCGTATTACGGTAGGGAATAATGTATTGAGCATATTACATGCCAGGATGTCGTCTTTGGGGTATAAGGGGCAATTTCCTGTCCTCTGGTAAGACGTACGAAGATGTCGAAATAGATAACACCGAAGTCTCTTCATCACACGATACCGTTCAGATTTCTATAGCTCCGCCTACATCCATTCGGGAATCCAACTATCCTTTCATCGAGCAGGGCCTGCCCCTCGAATTTTCTCCGCGGCCGCAAAGTCGCTCACGACTGGACTCCACCCTTCCTCCACTCGGTCGTTCGCGTGAATGAGCGAGGCGATAGATGCCGTATGTTTGTGGGATCTAGCTTGTTGGGCTTGAAATGAAGCTACACCTCCTGGACCCGCGGTGGGATTCGGGTCGGGGTTTGGCGAGCGTATGGAGGAGAGCGGTAAAGGTCCAGCGTCCATTGAATCCCTCGACGAATTAGAGTCTGCTGACAGTCCTCGCATGCCAGAGTGGTTGGCTCTTCGCTCCAGATCGTATTGCTCGTACTTGGAGGTTCGGCTTCCGCCGGTCAAACCCATCGACTGACGCGCCGCCCCGAATGCTGCGCTCCTCTCCGTAGACCCAGTGCCTTTGACCGCGCTTGGCATTGTCAAGAAGAAGACAATAACAGACAGGCATGCACCCGCAACGACGTCGATAAGGTAGTGATGGGTGAGGTACATGGTAGCCCACCAGAGGGTGCCGACGTAGATCCAAGCGGCAAATGTGAACTTGGGGAAGAAGTGGCCTATGAAGAGGGCCTCCATTGTGGAACAACCGGCGTGTAAGGATGGGAAGGCACCGAAGATGATCGGAGAGGTGGAGAATGTGCCAGTATAGGTTTTTGTGCCGAAGATCTTGTCGATGCGGGCGAGTCCACCGGGCGAGCCGAGCATGCCGTAGTTGGCAGGGATAGAGCCGTATATAATTTCATACCCTAACGATAGATTATATCAGAATGAGCTGTTAATAGTCACCCAATCTAGAGAAGGAACTCACAGGGGGGTGCGCAAGGCAAAAGGATTTGAATGATGACGCCCAAAAGGTTCATATATCCGAACGCGAATGCCCAGTACTTGAGGGCTGCGCTTTGTCTAAATAGCCATATGAAAATGGCTACGACGAACGGCCCGACGAAGTGCACGACTCCATAGGGCAGCCAGGCAATGATGTCGAGGATGGGATGAGTGAACCTGGTGAGGATGTCCGAGATGTTCGCTCCAAACAACACGCTCTCCAATGTCGCGAGCAGGGTAACTGATATCCTCGGCCTCCATTCAGCTGGCAGAACTCTTGAAGTGAAATAAGTAATAAGCCAAAGGAAGATAGGGCTCGCAGGGACGAAGAACTGAGAGGTGATAGGGAGTAGGACTGCAGTGATGTATGCAGTCGGGATAAGAATTTTGAGGAAGGTTGAAGGTATCAGGACGACCCAGAAGGCGGCGAGGAGGATATTGCATGCGACGAAGGCGATCTTGAGAGGTGTCCATTTCTGTGCTTTGAATTTTGCGATGGTGACATTTGGGTCGAACGAAGTCTCGAGTGAAGTGACTGAGTAGCGGACGGTGAGTAAGATGAGTCGAACATCTCTTGCTATGAACTGTAAGGACATGGTGGCGTTCGGTGTTGATCAGTCGAGCAATGTGCCCAGTGTCCACACAGCGCTGGCGGGCAAAGAGAGGTGAGCGCAGAGTCGGAGCCCGCGCGGGAACGCGTAGGTCAGCCTAAACTGGAAGTGTCGACCCTTTGCTGTTACCCCAGCCGTCTTGTACGCCTAAATTATATAAACCATCAAGCAGATCGTTCGATATCATCTCTTCTCGTCCCTCTACCACCATCTCTCTACACGTTAACTCCTATCAGCATTACTTCAACTTTGCTTCTGCCATGAGCGACGATAAAGCCATTTTCGCTGCCAACAAAAAGCGTTTCCTCGGCGCATGGCCCCGCATCGCCGATGAGCTCACAGGTTATCTAAAGGATGCAAAGATGCCTGACAACGCTGTGCAGTGGTTCACTAAGGTGTGTGCAATCTGTTTACAATCAGTCGAGATTAAAATATCTTACGAGGCAAACGCATTGTCGCCGATCGACAGAGCCTCGACTACAACACGCCCGGAGGTAGGAAAATCGACGTGATCTTGAATCTAGACCGCTACTGACGCGTTATTGTGTGAATAGGCAAGCTGAACCGCGGCATTTCGGTCGTCGACACTGTCGAGATCCTGCTGGGCAAGCAGCTCGAGGGCGAAGAGTACTACAAGGTTGCAATTCTAGGATGGTGCATCGAGCTAGTATGTTCAAACACGCTCGATCGAACAGTTCGACCTCTAACAGATCTGCCTTGTAGCTACAAGCATTCTTCCTGGTCTCCGACGACATCATGGACCAATCGGTGACCCGTCGCGGTCAACCCTGCTGGTACAGAGTCACTGAGAGCGGCATCCCGCCCATCAGCAACGTTGGAAATATTGCTATCAATGACGCTTTCATGCTGGAAGCTTCCATCTACCAACTGCTGAGGCGTCACTTCAAGTCTCACCCATGCTATGTCCAATTCTTCGAGACGTTCCAGGACGTAAGAGAGTTCTCGAATTCCGCCATGCGCCAATCACGACTCTAACCAAGATTTCGTCATTTTCAGGTGACGTTCAAGACTGAGATGGGGCAGCTCATCGACTTGATTACCGCCCCAGAAGATAAAGTTGACCTCTCCCAATTCAACCTTCAACGCCACAGCTTAATCGTCATCTATAAGACTGCGTACTACTCTTTCTATCTCCCTGTCGCACTCGGCATGTACTACGTCGGGATCACCTCCCCCGCTCTCCACGAACAAGCGCAGAGCATCCTAATCCCCATGGGGGAGTACTTCCAGATCCAGGATGACTATCTCGACGCCTTCGGCACTCCCGAGCAGATCGGGAAGATTGGAACCGACATCATCGACAACAAGTGCGCATGGCCAATCAACATCGCTCTGCAGAAGGCCGCTCCGGAGCAGAGGCGTCTCTTAGACGTAAGTCACATCACACACACCCTGTGTCTTTACATTGATTTTCTCGGGCTCACACACTTTTCACCGTTCTAGGAAAACTACGGCGTCAAAAACTCCGATGCGGAAGCTCGGGTGAAGAAACTCTACCACGAGCTCGAAATCCCCGCAATCTACCAGAAGTACGAGCAAGAATCCCACGTCCGCGTTAGCAAGCTCATCGAGCAGGTTGACGAGACCCCCATCGATGGAGCTTCTGTAGGGATGAAGCGGGAGGTTTACGCTGCCTTCCTCAGGAAAATTTACGCTCGGGCGAAGTGAGATTATATTGAAGTCTTTCCTTTCGCTGGTTTTCTCTCTGGTTTGTAATTTGATAAATCCGTGTCGATAAAGCTGTTTTGCATGCGGTAAAACCCGTAAACCTTTTTGGCTTTACCAATAAAGTACCTGGTGCTGAAATGTTTTGGGAGCAGGGCTCAAGCCGAAACCAATTGGCTCGAAAAAAGGCTTGATCTATCTCATTCCACTACGTCGAGTAACCTTCGAGCACCGAGTAAGAAGAGGCCGATCTTTTCCTCGACGGAAAATCAGTCTGCCTGGCTCTTCACCAATCCTGTTAATTGTCGATGTTTGCTGGTGGCTGAAACTCGCCCTTTCGTCATCGAAGCTCAAGGTCCAGCGGTCCGATTTGAAGGCACGTCTATGGTTGGCCAAAGAGGGAAAGAGACTCAACTTTCAACTGTCTTATCGAATCATGGTGTACCCAAGTCCAGGAGCCCACTCGTCATCGTGCAATACGACGCCTCAGTGACTCCATGGCCTATCGTTCGGCATTTGCTCTGGGCAAGTTTGTCTTCATGACGAATACAGCTCTTGCTTGTTCTGACAAAGTCTGACCAGATAGAATGAGGCCCACGAAGGCCATATAATTTGCTTGACATACAATTTCACTCCGGCAGAGCTTGCTGGCCCACGCTCGATCTCGCAGAGGACGACGATGCTCGACTGGACAGGCTATATACCCGGATACGAAGACGAAACTACCGCTGGAAATTCAAATCCTCAGCAACCTATGCTTGATGCTATCGAGAAAAGTGAGAAGTTAGCCATTAAATCGCAGTGTATTAGAAGGCTGATTGGAGCATTTGGCGACAGACCTCGAACAGCCTCTGACCATCCTGATCGACTCAATTGATACGTTCCGAAGTGATATTGAGTCTACATCATCCACTTGCCTTTTCGTCGGTGAGATCCTAGAGGCCCTCAGCAAATCCCAGCACCCAACGTCCCGACTTGTTCTTCCAATACCATCCCAAAGCCTACTCCTCCCACACCTGACGTCAACATCTATCTCTCAAAATTTAACTCTGCTGGTCCTTCACTCTCCTTATCTCGTAGCTCATTTATCTCAGTCATACCTTACTTCACCGCCGCTTGACTCTGCTCACCCATCAGACAAATTCTGGAGCCTGTTCCTTCCAGCGGCTCAGAGAGGGGAGGGGGAGAAGCTCGTATTGAGCGGAGAAGGCGGAGCTTACAGAAAAATGCACGAAGGTATTGTCGAGGTCGTCATTAGAGGCGGACGGAAAGGAGTGGAGAGGACGTTGGAGGGATGGAGAGTCAAAGACGCCGGAGAGGCGAATCAGAAAATCGAAGCATGTCTTTGCGGAGACCTGGAAGTGATTAAAGTAGCTGTTGTAAGGGCTGGAGCTTCGGTTGCGAGGTCCTCGGAGGCTACTGCTGAGGTCAGTTTCTAGTCGCCGAAGCCGCCTCTACAGCCTTTTGACAGCGATGATCTCCTTGTTCTAGGCCGATGTCACTCATGGACTTTCATTCAACCTTGGTTTGACATCGTCTCAAGCTGAGGCCAAGTCGAAAGTCGCTTTACCTTATACGATGGCCGCTCAACAAGGTAAGCCTTTTCACCTCCTTCCTTGGTCCACCCAGCCAGTGCACACTTTTCACGTTTCCTATGTAGCGTCAAGTACCGCAGCCGTCATTCACTACGACCCAGACTCGGCAGATGACATGGACGACGAAGATCCTGACGAAGACCTCGACCTGTAGAGGTGGTAACAATGGTGAACACCAAAAGGAAATCTAGACTTAAAATAATAATAGCTGTTTAAGAACAAATTCGGAAATACAAACCCTCCTATGGATCATCGTCGTTTTCCAAGACTAAAGTCCGTCAAACCTTCAAGTCCGTGGTCTCAACTCCCTCAATGCTTGCAGCAACCTCTTATCAAGTTGGGATATGTCGCCCAGAAGATGATCTAATCGTCTCTGCATGTCATCCATCCGTTCATCCGACATCAAGGATTCGGCCCGCGTTGTGACAGGTGTTCTCTGGCTCTGCATCGTGAGCTCTGGCGGGGCCTTTGGTGTAGGTCGCGTCTCGGCTTTTGGTGTAGGTCGCGTCTCGGCTTTTGGTGGTTTCGTCAGCGCTTTAGGCGTAGCGCGCAACTCCGGGTTCAATAACAGCCCAGTTGCGCTCGAGGTCCAATCGGGTGTCTTCGACCTAATGATTCTCGACCCACTTGCCGTCCGGTCCATCGTTAATGTCAGATTTGTTCGACTCATTGACGTGAATGTGGGATGCAATCCTGGGGTAGCACTTCTCCTTGACAGAGCTGAGCCAGGACGAGGAGATGGGCTCAATAGAATTGTCGGTTCGGTCATGGTGGTTGCGGCACTCAAGGCGAGCTCGTTTTTGGGAGATTTGCTGTTTAGATTGAGGGGTGGCAGGGACAGGAAACTCCTCTTTGTGGTCAATGATGGTTGTCCTGCGGTCCCCGTACCACTCGCCCGACTTGACTCCCCAGTGTGCTGAATATCCCCCTCGCTATCCCCGTCACGTGCTGTTGGGTGAAAAGGTGGCAGGGGAGCAAATTTAACGAGACCTATCCCGTTACGCGGCTTTTTCCCACTCTCCAAAACCCTCTTCCTTGCGCTCTTCCCGACTTGGGCCATCATCTCTTCCATGGCCTGACGATCCGATACTGGTCTCACCCTCCTCGCGGACCCTGTTCGAGGTATTGTCGTCGGATATTGCAAAAGGTTTGGACGCATGGGTGTAATGAAATTGGGTAAGGGGTCGGAGATGCGGTGCTGACGAAGCAGCCCAGGTCTAAGCAAGCCGTGGGCGGGGGTTTGCTGGAGGACTGGGTATGGTGTTCCAGGGACATGGGCGAGCGATCGCTCTAGTGGCGTTTTTAATCCCGATTGGTGGAGGAGAGATGGTTTGATACTGAAGGCATCTTTTGGCGGACCCCAGGTAAAGCCAATAAACGAGGAAACTCTCGGCTGGATGTCCTCGGCCGGTGGTCCGGGAGTGGATTCCACAGTTTCCATAGTAGACATACCAGTGGTCGAGTCGAAGAACCCAGAGAATCGAATCCCGCCGCCTTCAACCCCCTCAGTTGAAGAGAATTCGTTGTTGAATTGGCCAGAAAAGGCAGGTCTGATGGCCGCGTAGCCGCTCTCTTGAGGTATGACGAGATCCGCATGAGGCGATTCTGGTGAGTGGCAGGGTCAACTTCCTGAAGATGTGGCAGACATCACGAATGATCATACGAATATGCAGAACATCCCATCTGATGGAACTGAGCCATTGGTGCTTTCGAATATCGAGCTTGGCGTTTCGACCGAGGCGGGACTCTGCTGGGGATAGTAGTCTAGAGGCCCAGGAGTTAGCGTAGTGAATAGTTTGAGACCGCAGACTTAAGCTTACCCTCTTATAAAATCCTGAAACTGGGGAGAAACGTTAGGTGGGCCTTGACTAGGATCAGAGGATCGAGGGTTGAACTTTAAGGCATTGGTCTATGAAGAGGTCGTTCAGTCAGTTTCCTGGAATAGGAGTCCCAGCTTACGACCGACCTTGTGATTGATGATACTTCGGTAAGTCTGCCCAATGTCTTCAGCAAAGAACGGGGCTTGTCCGCATGCCAACTCGTACAACATCGCACCAAGGCTCCACCAATCAACCTCTTTCCCGTACGCGCCACTTGCTTCGTCGTCATTGTAGCTGTCCTCAACTTCGCATGCGACGAGGAGGTTCTCGTGGTGTTGAAGTATTTCTGGTGCAATGTAGTCGACCGTACCGCAGAGCATGAGACAGTGCTTCCGGGCGACGAGTTCCGCCCTGTCGTCATCTGGAGGTAACAAAGGTGCCGCAGTGCCAAAGTCGATAAGTTTGATGTGCGAGCTGGTAGTTATCACAAGATTTTGAGGCTTGACATCTCTGAAAGCAGGAAAGGATGCTTGTCAGTGCGAGTAGAACGAGAGGAGCGGGCTGAGAAGCAACCTCACCGATGGACAAATTGTTGGGAGTGACACCATGAAATAGCAGAGATCGCTTGCGGAGCCCACCATAAAAGATCCTCCTCTTCAAGTCGGCCGCCGGGTGAGCAACTGAGAATATCGTCGAGTGACCCTCCTGCGGCATATTCCATAACAAAGTTCAGGTCGCTTGAGGATTGGAACGCCGACAGGAGATGCGGCACCCAGACACATCGTTTCTCTCTTGCGCGGAGGAGGATCTCGCGTTCGGAGAGTACGGAGCATTGCTGAGAAGCAGGCCAATGAGTTTCGGATATACCCAAGAGCGTTGAGTGAGACCCACATGACGAAACCGGATCGCAGTGCTTTTGGAAACAGTCTTTCGAACGTACTCAACTCCGTCGAACTGGCATCGCACGATGTGGATCTAAATAATGTAAGTTGACAGTCAGCATGCGCAAGTCTCGAATGTCGCTGAAGATATGTGGACTTGGACTGACGCTGCCGAACTGACCTTTGGTCAGAGTTCCCACTGCAGTGAGATCCTTATTTCCGAATCGCAGGTTTTCAACTTCCGCGGCACGAGAGCTTGAGGACCGCACCGCTTGTCGTTGAGCGTCGGTGAAGCCATCGAGAGCGAGGTCTACCGCATCGTGTTTGCGGGAGAGAGAAACTTTCAAGATGGTCGCCAGTCGGGTGTATCGCTCCTCCCATGTTGCCATAGACAGGGCGGACTTGAAAGCGAAGGGTGAGAGTGACGCCGCGTCGAAGAACGATTATGTACGCCGACGATCAGGTCGTGCGGAATAAATGAGGACGACGAGGACGAAGCAGCATGGACGAGAATCCAACACGCGAGCAACCACCGAAGACACCTTGGTCCCCGTTTTCGGACCTGTCCCTGTTTGTGTGAATGTCGCGCTTCGTAATCAAGAGGTACGCAGTTCCCATCTGAACCGCACGCCTGCGCTCGCCAATATCGCTTAATGTGCCTATAGACGACTCGACGAACATTTTTGAATTTTCCTCTATATACCAGCATGTCCCGGATTGGGGCCTTCCCAGAGGCCCAGAAGGCGACGGTCACCTCCATAGATTCCACCCTCGCCGACCTCCGCGACAACCCAAGCAGCCTAGACATAAAAGGCATCAACAGTCTACTTCAACAATGTTCCGAAGTAATAAAGACCTTGCAGTATCCTGATTCTTCGGAGCATTGGTACTGCAGTAAAGCTCCTCCCGAGGCACAAGAGATCGCGACATTCCTCATTCGGTATCACGCGTACAAAGACACCAAGGGCGCTCCAGACTGGAGGGAGTCCTTATGGAAAGTCCTCAAAGGATGTACAGATTGCGTCAAGTCGTATCTCGAGGCTCGAGATCGCTCAGACGAAACGTAAGTCTTTCATTGTTGGCGTGTGTTTCATCAGGCTAAAATCCTGTGTTCTCAGGTACCTCTCGCAATATCATGAATCAAAGGTCAAAGCCATGAACGATACGGCCGACAAGGCTGAAACAGAAGCCATTATCAAGATCGTCAAGCGATCAGCCACAGCCCAGGACAACACGTTGAACTCCGCACCAACCGCGGTTGTCTACCATGCCCTCGCTAACATCCGGGTCATTCAAAAGCCTGAAATCCGAGACCTCTTTGAAGAAAGGACCCCAGCATCCCCGTTTCCAGGCTGGCCGGAACCACCACCAGGGCTCCTTTTGCTCCTTGCTCACTCGAGTGAAAGGATTCGAGCATGGGCACAGAAACAAGCTGAGACGTGTGGTCCCCTCTCTCGCCTGACTTCAAATAGCGCTCATGCCATGGTCCTATCCGCCTTGACTCGCCGACTACAGTCTTCTGATCACCAGTCTGTCTCTTCAGTACCTTCAGCTTCTTCGACAGCAATGCCAAGCACCTCCATCGACCTTAGTCTCAGTCTTTCGCCGCCCCAATTATGGAACGCATTTCCGGCCATCCTTAGTCTTGCCTCTGCCAAAGACAGTCTTCCTGCTTTGAAAAGAGTAGCAGGAGTAGATATTCCGCAGTTTATTTTCAGCCATTTGAATGATAGTGGGCAACGTAAGGTCCTTCCTAAGACTCCCGAACTCTTCGATTCTGATGAACTCGTTTCTTCCTTTCTTGAAACACCTGAATAGATTTCAAGCACGTTCTTAAATGCTTTATACTATTGCTCACGCGATTTGGCGACAAGCTGTGGGTGGACCAGCCACCCGATTTCCCTCAAGTCAAGATTGACGCCTTGCGTGACAACCCGGCCTTTGAATCGCTGCTCACGCAAGACTCCAAGCCGCAGCGGTTTCTTGAGTGGTATGAGCCGTACCTACTCAGCGTGTGGACAACCCCCACTTTTGGGGATGCTCTCGACAAGATGATGGCATTGTTCTGCTCGGACCTGCAGCATCAGCGCTTTGACCCGGTTCTACGCTCTCAAGTC
>KN823225.1:43247-61317 GCA_000827465.1 Tulasnella calospora MUT 4182
AACCATCAAGACCTCTCTAGAGGCTTGCGCAGTGTCAAGATCCACCGTCCTCTGCCTAACTGATATCAACGATGCCCTATGTTCGAAACCCGAAGGGCTGTTATTCCAAGACGAGTTTGGGAAGGATGACGCCATAGAACTCCCGTCGGCCATCATTGGCTTGTGGGACCTTATGTCGGACGTTATTGGAGAAATCTTCAAGTGCACCGTGACCTGGGCAGAGTACATGGACTCGCCGGTCATGATCATCTGGATGCGAGACGCCCTCATCTTCGCGCGAGATCTGGTTTCAAAATTCAACGTATTCCACGATGCGGCTGCCGAGAGCCTACAACTTTCCCTCGTGGGCGCTTCGCCAGTCAAAAGTCGGGGACGAACCTCACCTGGGAAGTCCATGGTGAAGAAACTGGAAGAAGTGATCACAGCCGCCGTTAGGTGGCTGAAACTGACGGACGAAGAACTTCTCCACCAAACCGTAGAGTTGGTTAAACTCATCCTCCGATGTTTCGAGCGCTTAGGAGCCAAGCCGCCTAAGGGAGTCATTCTAAGATTGGAAGGGTACTGCACGGACCGGGAGGAACGGGAGAATCAGAAGGCCAAGAAGGACGAGCTCACTCGGGAGCAGGTGTCGGGCATCGCGGAGGCAATCGAGCCATTTTTGGACGAAGACGACATGAAGAGATCAGATGGCAACTCTATCAGGAAGAGTGAACTATCTTCCGCGGCGCCCATTGAAATCAGCGATAGCAGCGATGATGACGAGGTTCAACTCGTTAGCGAAAGCAAGCCACCGAGACCAGCTCCTGCCAAGAAAGCTGAATCGACCAAACCGAAAACCGACGTGTACTCACAGTTGATGGGCGTATCAGCTAAACAAAAGAATAAGGAGAAGGTGCATCTCGACCTCACCTCGCGTCCGTCCCAACCGTCCTCGGCCTCTTCTCGTGTAGTTTCTGGAGCGGCGGGAGTCGCCCGCGGACTGGTGAAAAGTAGCGCCAAGCCAAGCAAATTGTCTCGGAGCAAGATGCAAGAAATTTGGAAAGCAGCCGGTGCGCAAGCCCGCGAAATTCAAGCCAAGGCCAACCAGGAGGCCCAGCAGCAAAGCACTGCTCAAGTTCCAATCCCCGGTCCATCGAAAGGACACCAGTCTGACGCTTCCACGAGATCAAGGGGCTCCGCTGCTGAGTCCAGCGAGGATGAGGCCAGTAGCGAAGATGAGGAGGAGCGTGGATTGGGTGCTCTCGCCAAGCTTCAAAAGGCCAAAGGAAAAGTCCCAACGATCCAGAAAGCGGAACGGCGAGGGATCCAGCTTATGGACAATGTGGTCAGAAATCCAGCCAAGGAACGACTCACTGCCCGGGAACAGGCGAAGCGCACGCAAATGCGGTTAAAACCGGATCTAAGTCCATTGCACCAGATGATCCTCGCTTGGAATTACGACCACGCGGGAGAAGATCCACCAAACCTCGAACAATTGCACCTCCGCCGCATCCCCGATTTATTTTCGTCGTATGATGAGTACCGGAATGTCTTCCATCCTCTCCTGAGCTTGGAATGTTGGAGTCAGATTGTCAAGGCGAAAGAAGAGCCTCAAGAATCCCTGAACTGCAACATCGCCCAAAAGATGTTTGTAGATAAATGGCTCGAACTGGAACTGGGCATACTCAGCCAACCCGAAAAGGGCTGGTATTTGGCGGAAACGGATATAGTCGTCTTGAGACCAGTGAAGGACCCTAAAATCAGCTTGCTGGCCAAGGTCCAAAGCTTTCGGAGGATTCCCCAAGGTTTCGGTGCTTCAGTTCGATGCATTCCGTCACCTAATCAGGGGGGCTTCGCTAACGGATCGGTATGCACGTTGACTAAAGTCTTTAGGTGAGTGGGTCGGTCCACTCGAAACCGTACCCGTCTCGAATTACCGTTACACTGTAGCTTGAGCACGGTGAACCGCGAATACGGGGCCTTAATGAGTGCTCCCTATTACGATTTGTTCGACGAGATTGCTCGGCCGAGCCCTGCGAAGCTTCCTCGTATCGCCCAGCAACAAATTCAAAAGGCAATGCAAGCCTACAAGGTGAACGAGCCGCAGGCCACGGCAATCTTGGGTTCATTAGATGTCGAAGGTTTCGCTTTGATCCAAGGGTATGTTGCATGTCATACATAAGTAGCGATTGCTGATTGCGCATGCTATTGTAGACCTCCGGGTACGGGCAAAACGTCCACAATCTGTGGGCTAGCTGGCGAATTTTTATCTCGTCGAAGCGGCGCTCCAACCCCTCTGCAACCCGGGAAGACTCCGACTACCCCGAGTTCAGCTAAACTTCTCATCTGTGCACCGAGTAATGCTGCCATCGACGAAGTAGCCAAGCGTCTCCGAGATGGAATTAGGGATTCTCAAGGAAGGTCGGTAGTTCCTAAGGTCGTTCGGATTGGTGCCGACGCAAGTATCAACGTGGGAGTGAAAGACATTGCCTTGGATGCCCTCGTGGAAGCAAAGATGAACCTCCAACCTGGTCAGCCAAAATCAGACCTCGGGGAAGAAATCGGTCGCATTAACAGACAGTTGACGGAAATAACCACGAGGCTGAAGCAAATTTCCACCGAGTTGGCGACCACATCAAACGGAGAAGACAACCCGAAGCGCCAGGAACTTGATGGAGAGAAGAGAACTCTAGATTCCCAGCGCCGCAATCTCAACGCGATGCGCAACCAGGCTCGCGACAAACAAACTGACAGCAATCGTGCCCTTGATGCAGCGAGGCGAAAGTTCCGACAGGAGGTTCTCCGTGAAGCTGACATCCTCTGCAGTACTCTGTCGGGGTCTGGCCACGACACTCTAGAGGAGTTTGATTTCGAAACCGTCGTCATTGACGAGGCCGCCCAATCTGTGGAGCTTTCGTCTTTAATTCCGTTGAAATATAGATGCAAGCGGTGCATTCTTGTTGGAGGTAAGGCGTTTCTAACTTGAATAGCCAAGAAAGCCTCTCACACGAATCACAGATCCGCAACAACTTGCACCGACAGTTCTTTCTACAAGAGCAAAAAACTTCCTGTATGAGCAAAGCCTTTTCGCTCGCCTCCAGAAGCACCGCCCAGATGCCGTTTATCTCCTAAGGTGCCTATCTAGAGCTACCAACATAGTACTATTTGCTGACTCCGCCCTTCAGCATTCAGTATCGGATGCATCCCAGTATCAGCGTTCTCCCTAGCAAGGTATTCTATGGTGGACGCTTAAAAGATGGTCCTTCGATGGATGAGAAGACCGCGCAACCGTGGCATAATGACCACCTCTTCCCTCCTTATCGTTTCTTCAACGTACCACAAGGACGCGAAGAGTCAGCTGGAGGCGGTGGCCACACGCTTATCAATCGGTCGGAGGTTGAAGTTGCCGTCGCCCTATATGATCGTTTGGTCAAACAATTTTCCCGATCCGGACAACTCGATGGTAGGGTGGGCATTATCGCCATGTACAGAGGCCAAATGCTCGAAATCAAGAGGCAACTTATTGCGCGTTTCGGGCGCCCGGTTCTCAGCAAGTTAGACGTTAATACAGTGGACGGTTTCCAGGGTCAAGAGAAGGACATCATCATTCTCTCGTGTACTCGCGCTGGACCCGGTGTTACAAGCATTGGGTTCTTAGCCGACGTACGAAGAATGAACGTTGGGTTAACCCGTTCGCGTTCTTCGCTCTACATTCTTGGCCATGCCGCTACCCTTGAGAGGAGCGAAAGTGTTTGGCGACAAATTGTCGCGGATGCAAGGGAGAGAGACTGTCTTTTCAACGAGGTATGAGCCCGCAAAAGAGACATCTATACTTGCTTACTAAGACGCCTTCCAGACGACCGCGGCTACTTTCTCAGCCTCTTTTTCGTCCTTGCAACGACCTATGGCCTCGTCCACTCCCAAGCCTCTACCAAAGCCAAAGGTCTCTCAAGCTCCGGAAGCTGTCGAACTCCTAACGCCCCAGCAAATGCGTGTGGCCAGCAGAAGCAAACCTGCCTCTTCTCTAGCTGAGGTTGGCCACGAGTTGCACTCCGAAAGCTCAAGCGGGGCAGCCAAGCGGAAACGCTCACCGGAGCCCGAAACGCCTCGGACAAAACCTGATCCACCTTTCGTCGCGGAACCAGACACCACCCCTTTGGCTCCTCCAGGCCCATCTACCGACAGAATGGATGTCGATGCAGAGGCCCCCACTGCTTCCGCGGCCGCTCCACCACCTGGCCCTGCTGCCGCCAAACCCAAGGTCCTACCACCTCGGCCTCGACCCAAGCAGGACCCTGCAAACGCCCTTTTCATACCTAGAGCACCGAAGGTGAGTCTCAGCGGCGGTACCCCTTGTTTAATATGATGATTGAACTGTTTTTTGAAGCGAGGTCCAACAGAAAACGCCGATCCAGGTCGTTCTGACGCGAAACGACGAATAACCGCCGAACTACAGCGTCCACCTGCACGATGAATCTTTCTCCACTATTTATGTCTCAAACGCATATCCTTATCGTAGCATAGATGCCATTTTTCCTGGTTCTCCCGTACGAAATACAGTCTAGAGTGTAATAATGATAAGGTAATTTCGGGAAGTATGACCGGCGATGACCTTATAGCTTAACATTGGGCAAGTGCCAACCATGTGGACCGAACCGAGGTGTAACGATCTTGAGCTCCGCACCAAGTTTCTTCATGGAGGCCGGGAGACCGAGAGGCTTGGAGTATGTACAAAAAGAAGGTCCCAGAGTTGGCAACCAAGACGGGTTGATCACAGTGATCCCTGGAAAGTTTGAACAGTTACTACTGCCCTCTTTTCGAGCCCGACACGCTGACCTTTGACATAAACTCTGCTCGTTCGGGCCACTTCTTGGAAAACGATCCACTCGGGAGGCGTGTCGTGGAAGATGACGGAAGAAGGGTGAATGAAGACGTCTTCGTCGATTTCCATTGACCTGTATGCAATGTTGCGGCATGACGCCATTTTGTCTCCGGTGGCGAAGGCTTTGTCCGCAACGTCTTTCCGAACGGCCACCCGATCAATGAAGCCAGAAGTAATTAACTGCCGTAAGGCCTTCAACTGTATATACTTGTTAGTTCAAGTATTGGAGCTATTATTCAAGCATGCCTCACATGACTGTTGCTCGGAGGTGGCATCTTGGGAGAGAAATCGGCATCGACGCCATCAAAATTTGCTTGGACAATGTGGCTGAGTTGCGCTCCGAGCTTGTGAATCTCTTCCATTGCCTACCCGAGGTCTTCGGGTAAGTGATATGAGACGAGGATAGCAACAGGCACTCGCCTTCTGCCGGACGAAATGCTCATCGCAAAATTCTTTCCCCCCTCCCTCGAACTCATAGGCTCCAATTACAGAAAGAATCTTGAATACGTCACTCTTCCCTCCGCCGAGTTTCGAGTGAAGCTAAAGTGGGACATTGCATTATCACGTTAGCAAGTTCACCTTGGCGGTCTGGTGCTGACTTACCATTTGCGATCTGAAGAAAGCTCGACGCTTTGCCTTGCGCTCTTCTTTCGCTTGCAGCTCTGGGTCCTGAATGAAAGCCGCTTCCGAGATCATTCCTTCTGACCGCTCGTGTTCCGGACTCCCTTCCCTCGTTTCGTCTATACCAACCGCCTCCTCCCGCAAAAACGGGTCTCCAACCGACATAGCTGCAACCATGGCAATAACATACGGTAAGCAACCTTGTTGTTTTCCTATTGCAAGGATTTTGGAAAAGCGAGGTGAAACTGGGAAGAGCGCCATCGCTCGGCCCAAATCGTTAATTTGAGCTCCAGTCTTTGCTGAGGGCTTTTGCAGGGGCAACACCAACGGTTTTGAGGACGACTGGGGCTGCTCCAGCGCACCAAGGTGGATAAGCACTTGTTCGGCCTTTTGCAGCGCCTGACGATCCGGTGGAGTTGGGAACGGGAAGTTGACAACAGCATCGATATGCATAGCTTTCATTTGTAGCACGACGCCTTCGATAGGCATACGAAGAATTTCAGGTTCGTCGAACTTTTCAAAGTGATTCTCGTAGAAGGCAGAGGAATAGAGGCGGTAACAGTGGCCCGGCCCAGTGCGACCGGCTCGACCACTCCTCTGAGCCCCAGAAGCCTTCGAGATCCAGCCGACGCGGAAGGACTCAATTCCGGTCTGGATATCGTAGTGTCTCTGAAAACCGGGAGTTCAGCAAGCGTTTAACCCTTCCAACGAACAGATCATACTTGTTTGGCTCGTCCAGCGTCAACAACGTAGGTGATTCCGGGAATAGTAATGGATGTCTCGGCGACATTGGTGGCCACGACTACAAGGCGAGATCCGAGGGGAGGGCGTTCGAACACTTTCATTTGCTTCTCCTTGGGGAGCAGCGAGTATAACGGAACGATGTGCATGGGAACTACATACCACACTCGATTAGAATACCTCCCAGTCGAGAGTGACTGACGCAGCTTACCATCTGATTCTTCGACAACAATTTCAACTTCTTCTTCACTGTCGGAGCCTTCACTGTCCGTATCAAGAGCCTCTGGATCCTTCTCAGCTGGGCTATTATCATTGACATCGTCAAGCTGGGTGTCGTTCGCCGAATCGATGCCGAGTTCTTCAATTTCAATGGCACCTGTTACAGAGGCATTAACCAAAATGACGTGTCTTTTCAGGAAATGCCGAGGCAGCGCACCCTCTCGTGCGGTTATAACATCGCCATCATCTTTCCCTTCAATCCAATCCTTAAGCCGCCCTTCCAGGCCTGTCTTTCCGAAAGCCTCTTTCCGCAACCTCTCCTTTCCCTCGATTACCAGCTTTCCGTACTTCTTCTCGAGTTTTCGACACACATCATGAACCTCGTTTTGGCCAGTAAGGAAAATAAGTATGCCGCCAGGAGGAAGACGAGCGTGGATCTTGGACGCCTTCTTTACCGCTTCATTGACGTAGTCGTGGGTAGTGCGACGGTTGTAGTGGATGGAAACTGAGTGCTGGCGCCCTTCAACGGTGATAATCGGTGGCGGCGTTGAGAAGAGTGTCGTGTTCTCGGTGAAGTCGGTGACCCGGAGGGTGGCAGACATGATTATAAGCCGTAGTGGCTGCATCCAGAGAGGGGGAGGTAATGGGTCTAGATTGCCCTTTGCCGAGGATCGTACAACTCACCTTTACACCGTCTTTTCCTTCTCGCCACATCTCGTCTCGAAGGCGAATCACTCGACTCAAAACTCCGATCAGTATGTCCGTGTTCATGCTTCGCTCGTGTGCTTCATCCACAATGATGACAGAGTATTTGGTCAGAAGGAAGTCTTGCGACAGCTCCCGAAGCAAAACACCGTCAGTCATAAACTTGATGGAGGTTCTTTCCGAGACAGTGGCATCGTAGCGAATTTGGTAGGAAACCCTGTTAGCGGGTAAATTCAGCTCTTCTGCGACTCGAGCTGCCATGGACATGGCAGCCACCCGACGTGGCTGTGTGATGCCGATAATCCCTGGGTTGTCTGTAATCAAGAGAAATATTAGGAACGTTGTTAGAGTGCACAACATTCCACGCCATACGTACCACTTCCAGGAGTACCAAAACCAGCTTCGAATAGGAACTGCGGGACCTGCGTGGTCTTCCCGCTACCTGTCTCGCCACAGATTACAGTTACGGGATTCAACAGAACAGTCTCGACAATCACTTGCTCCTCCGCGATTATTGGCAAGAGCGTTCTACTTGCTTCTATTTCTTTCGACCTCTGCACAAGGACACTTGTCCGAGTAGTCTTTCCCGGTCCAGCGATTTCGGCCAACACTTGCTTGGCAAACGGGGTGTCCGGAAGAACGAACTTTTGCCCAAGCGGTCCGATACTATCGCCTTGATGAGAGTGGGACGCTTCGAAGGCCTTTTCTCGAAGATGCTGGGGGAGATGTGCGTAGTACTCGGTCGGTATATTCGATACGCTTTCCGCTTCTGTAGCAACGGGAGGCGCCCCTTTGGCGGCGTCCAGCTGCTTTTGAGCCCACTCCTTGAACCCCCCGTGACGTTTTCGTTTTTGACCCGTTGAAGGTGAGTTTCCTGAATGATCCTCTTCTGCTGTCGCGGTACCTTCGGAGTCCTCATCACTGTCACTCGATGAGTCCAATTCGCTAATTGACGCCGCGGAGTCTCCGGTTTCTGAGCTGACATCCTCAGACTCATCCGAATCGGATTCGATCGACTGCTCATCGACTTCGTCTTCGGAAGGAGATTCCTCAGGCGACTCGACTTGGGTCCTCTTCTATATGTCCAACAAGCAGTAAGCCTTGACGAACTGTCTTCCAAGGTATCACGCTCCCACCGTACCTTTCTACCGAGCACTGGTTTCGGTCTTCGAGGGACAACTTTTGGTGCTATAACACTGCCATCCGGGTTTCTTCGCAGGGCACTCCCAACCTGAGGCGTTGAGCTGATGGAGGCAGGTGCCGGGGCGGTTTCGGGAATTAGGTCATTCATCTGGTCATCATCTGAGTCTGCTATTCCGCCCCAAGGGGACTCATCCTCCTCCATTTCACTCGAGATATCACCGTTTAATGAGGAATCGCTGCCACTCGAAAGATCTTCGTCCGCCACTGGCATCGGGCGTCCTCTTCGTCGTTTCTGGCGGCCACCCCGAGTGTCGACAGCCCGGCGAACTTCCTGGTCCTCGGCAATAGCGAGACGTTGGAGATGGGTCATGGGTTTTGCAGAGCCAAGAGTGGAAGACGATTGCAGCTGGAGATGGTCAACTTCTTCTTGGGTCTTACTGGACGAGATGGACGGTTAGCAAAAGGGCTTGGCCGCATAAGACTGGACTAACGCTAAACGCTCAAATATGCGGGAGCGCTCCTCTTTCTTTAGCTTTTTGGTCTAATCAAAAACACCACGAGCTCAGCAGATCCCATAGCTCAGGATTGTCAGAGGCACTGACAATATACGCTTCCAGCTTCTTCTTCCGCTTCCGGTTCCACTTAGAGTTCGAAGCCTCCATTATCTTTCCAAACGTGGAAACGTATCAGAAAGCGTATGTGGCAGAAGCTATACCGACTCTCGTACCTCCTGCATCATCCTCTCCTTCTTCTCCTGTTCTTTCTGTGCTGCCGTTTTGGGTATATGAAGCGCATCCACCAGTGTGGGCTCGACAAGTACGGCAGGAGAAGTAGCGGCGGCACTTGCTGTGCTTTCATGGGGTTGTTTGGGCTCCCATACGTTCGTGGGCGCACCGATCTCCAGGTGCTCGGGCCGCCCGTTCTCCAGTCCACCAGAAGAGTCTTTATTTTTTATTTTCTTGGACTCCTTTGAAATCTTCCGTTTCTTGTGAGGGTGGCTCCTTGCCTTTGCGTTGTAGCGAGATCTTGAAGGTGGAGGCATGGTGGCGCGGTCGGCCTAGGAATCCTCTGAAATTTGAACCATCCCGTCAGGGGAGAGCGTGAGACCTGCGCCACATTTCTCGGTTTCCCAAAGCAAACCATGCAAGCTCACCGGAGAAGACACCCCCGTCTATACAAAGCACTCTCCACATCACCTTTTCCGGTCACTAAAACTCAATAAGTTTGGACTTCATGCTTTGATCCAGACTGCAAGCTTTTCGGGACGAAGATACTCGGATCTTCAAGTTCCGAACTTGGTGCTTGGAACATTCTCCTCGGCTCGAAGATTCCCGTGTCATTGGCACGTTTTCGAAGGATAGCGTGAGATGCGCCGCTTACTTTATTCACAGAACGCACTCTTCACTCAACGCTAGATGGATAGCTGGCTCTGATTGTAAGTGCAATATAGGAGAAGAGGTTTTGACGTACCGCGTTTTTGTCGGCTAAGCCAGTGAAGGTATCCCTTCACTGTTTGATAGAGATACGATCAAAGCCGCTGTTCCAGCAAGACCTCCGTCATCCGTCGCTATACCCCGCATAGCCACAACAATGCGTTCCACATCAAATTTTTGGAAGCCGCTGATTCCATCGTTCTATAAAATCACTCCCGAACCAGGCTAGACCTATAAGAGTGGCTATTTCGCTTGTTACAGCTTATGGAAGATGGAAGCAGACCTTGAAAGCGTCTGTATATAAGCTGGTTTCCCTCGGACTCGATCCTTTATCCATAGAATATGTCCATTCATCCCTCCTATTATTACGGCAGGCAGGCAGGCTTCGTTGAGGCCTACGCCACATCCCTTGACTATCGTAAGCCTCCCAGATACTGATCGACTTGATGGCGAATTGAATTTCAACCTCCCGATTAGAGTACTCAGAACCGGTGGCGGGTTATCCTGGGGCACTTGTTGCCGATCCAAGACACTATCGTTTGTCCAACAAGTGCATAATCACGTAGACCGCCTCTAACTGCTCCTGCGCTAGAAACGTCGGGCAATGTGACTATTCACGCCAACACGTTGAACGTGAATATTCACAGCCCCTCCACTCTCTACCTTCACAACGCCATTGTGGAACATCAACCAGGGACCCAGCAGTATCTGGCAGTGCCACTGTCACCCGGATATACAATTACCTTAACCCCGACCTCCTCGCGCACAACACAGATCGTTGCAGTCGAACCCCCTGCAGTAGGCCTCCACATATCTCCCGTACCTAGTAGCGCCCAAATTGGGAACCCTCCAAAGAGATCAACGTTTAGACGGTAAGTAACCCTATCTCCGGTCGTCTGGTAGCTCCCTCCAGACTAAACGAGGGAACTGCTGGATGGTCTTGTAGCTTTCTGTCTAGACTGAAGCGCAGTCTTCGACCTGTGTGGGTTTGACATAGGCCTCCGACGCTCGCCGGCTCTGTTACGTTTACGCCATCTGGCGCAAATGAGGGATTTGATTAGCGCTCGTTCACACACGCAGTTCTCGATCTACAGAACGTCCGCCAAGGTTTCCGTCTCGCGTGTGCCTTTAACGGCGGTTCTTCCTCTCCCGATAGATAGCTTCTGATGTTCTTACTTTGTTTTTCTGGTTTTCGCGTAATCTTGGTCTTCTTTGACGTGTTGTCTTGGAGCTTTTGGCATGGATTTTGGTAATGATATTTGGCTTATTCTATTGAGAAACCCTACTCGCGAAAACCCCCTTCCGATCGGAAGAGGGCTTACCTAATATAACGCTTTAATACGAATGAAAAGGAAATTTATGTGTCACAATCGGCGCCGAAGTGACAGTCAATCGAGTTGCTGCTCGTCGTCGTAGTTGCCGTTTTAGTCAGGGTCGAATGCGACGAGGATGTCGATTCGGAACGACATCAACGGACAAATGACCCCCACCTTATCTACATCGTCTCGAGATAGACATGTAGTTTATTAGAAATATCATTATGTACTATGGGTTCGCTGCGTTGACAGCAATTTCTGCAACATGATATGCATGTAGTATACGCCAGCTCCAACGCGATCTCGCCCCTTCGCCCGACGCGGACCTTGCTGCAGCATCCTTACCGAGGACCCAAGTGAGGAATGCGATCCTCATTCCCCAGCTTTGTGTTTATATCTCCGCGTGGACTCATTTTGCCATATGGTTTTCCTGCTTATTCTGGTCGGGGTTGGCGGTGGCTTTTGTCGTTCTCGCGCGCCACCGAAACGGCGATGACGACGATCAGCAACTCAATTGCCTGTCACCTCAGCGCCAAGTGTGACACAAATAGTTCCTTTTCATTTGTATTGACGTGTGATATTGGGTAAGCCCTCTTCCGATTGGAAGGTGGGTTCTCAATAGAATAAGCCTTGATATTCTCCTAACGCCGTCAGTATAAGTTTTTCCCTTCGAGCGTTCGGGGCCGGCGAACAAAGCACGAAGAATTTGAAGATTGTATGCACACTCTTGCCTTGTAACTTACGAATCTAGAACTGAGTACTCGCCTCGGAGGCGGCGGATGTGACGGAGTAGAGTTGTGGAGCGAAAATTCCCAGATCCCGAACGCTGCATGAACTCTTCAAAGAACCAAGCCTACTTTAAATTCCGCTCGTCAGAGTCTATTTCCCGAGCTTCTGGTTGCAATTGAGCTCTTTCCTTGCCTATTGGTAACAAAGGTGTCCCATTGTCCTCAAGTCTCAAGAAGGCAGCGGGGTGGGGCCGCGCTCAGCATCCACATGGTCATATCCTCCCCATAACTATTTCACAACAACTCTCAAATCCCTTGATCGGGTGAGTAATATGTTGAGCATCGCCTGATACTGAGTAATGCAAACCTCTGGGGCAGATCGCCCCCGACCTTCCCCCCAACTGTTCTTTTGACGAAGTTCTGGTGAACTGCGGGCACTTCATTGTAAAAATAGATCGATTAGTGTGCTCCGCATTGTATCTCCACTTCACATCGAAAGACAGCTATTGCAGCGATTTGGACCGAGTTCGCAATTTCAAGCAAGTCATTGACGATCCGGAACTGCACTGGCTAAACCGAGGCGTAGTCTATTTGTGCGGACATAGAGGGGCCTGGAATAGAAATCTAAACTAACCATTCGTAGTCAATATTCATGACAAGGTCTCTGAGTATCGCAGATCTCCACTGCTTCTCAAGCTCCAAGCGCCGAGAGCTTGAACTTTTATCCGATGACTCCGCTCCGCTCGATAAGGTTTCTAACTCGTCGCCTCGCCTGAAGTCATCACAATATTCGGCACGGTGAACTGATGCTGTATTCCTCCTCTTTCACGGTCTTTGATCGGCCCTCGCCCCATTCTCGGTGGGACGTGTAGCCGCGATACGCCCGACGACAAAGTTACAAGTGATTTAACAGGTTCCCGATCTATATGTTAGGAGGTTTTCCAGTTGCTTATCAGAGCGCTAGCGAGGGCAGTGTCACCGAGCAAAGAACCTTTATTTGGATATCGGATGACGAGACGCCCTTTGTTCTGGCGCGTCTTGTTCTAGGCCGATAGTATCCACTGTCCACTTTAAGAAGGTAGAGCCACCGAGCGCTAAAGCTACAGAGTACGTCAATCCAAAATGGGTTCCACCGGTGCAGCGATATTTGCCCATTCATATCCTGATTGGCCAGGTTGGGCCCTCTCATTTGCTCACCTCGTCCCATCGTCATCAAAGCGTCAATTTCGCCTAAGCTTCTGGTTACGCTCGCTTTATCAGTCTTCCTTTCCCTGAGCGTCGTCTGTCTGCACAGCACGGTCGGGATCCCAATTCAATCAGCTATACGAGATCCTGCTTGCCCCAAGACTACCCATGCATTTTCATATCGGATAAGAGTAACAAAGAGCTCAACCAGCTTGCCTAATTGCTTATATACTTTTCCCCCGCCACTCATTCCCGTCGTCCGTACTGGCCCATGGCTACTTCATTGCCCTGTCCACACGCTATCGCTCATTCTGGTTCCCTTGCCGTTGGTGCACAGGACATTCTCGTCGGTTAGTATAATCTTGGCCCTTCATTGCCCACAAAGAGCTCGCGAGGCCAACCGGTCTTCCACAAAGCAGAAGCTTCAGCTGGATCGAATGATTTTCCTTCGGCCGGGGGCTCGAATCAATCACATCAGCACCAAGGTTAGTTTTGCCAATAACTTCAAGGCAAGCCCCGGCTGATCATGTACTTTGGGCTCGTGGAATCTGAATTCAAGCATACACCGTCCACATGACGGGTCGCAATCTTAATCGCCCTGTTGGCATCCTCAGCCAGCTCTCTCTCCGATATACAAATATCAATCACCTTCACGCTTCGACTCCGGTCGCGTATACTCCGCTCCCCACACCCACAGATGTCGATATTCAACTTCCAATCTCGGTTACGCCAGCTTCCCACGGCGCCCAGCACGTATCGATGATGGGAACGCGTACCAGATTCTGGGAGTAAGTATCCTGTTATATCGCGTAGTCCTCCAGAAACTGAGCTGGAGATTACGTGGTATGGGTAATAGGTTTTTGTGCAGCGTTTTGTTTTTGTAGAGGTGGTCACCCTCCGTGGTCGGTGTGGGGCGGCTCTTGGCGTTCCCATGACGTCATCAATTTGTTCGTGCCTAAGACTCGGTTCGCCTTTTCCGTAATTCCGATGTTTGTTTTGCAAAGTGTCGTGTAAATTTCATTGGTTCAAAGTGGATTGACACCGTACACCTCGCAGGCGAGGCAAACGAAACTCAAGTTTTCTGAAAACTGAGCGGGGGTAGCCCCCTTTTCTCGCGAATTCAACACAAAACGATATCTTGTTTATTAAGATGGTAGAGCCGCGCAAGCACGGCAGGGCCCGCTACCTTGAAAGTAGTCAGCTTTGGATTGGTATGGGAAATCGGTTCGAATAGGCAGGCGCAAGGAAAGTGTACATAAACAACCCATATATGTATGGGGACTTTATAAGCATAGGGTACATAGACAGGGTATGACGATCTCGGGAACTTGATCATTGATGGATGATAGGAGCCTGTCAGATGGTGAATGATAACTCTTCTACAGTCTACGTACAATCTCAATAATCCCCGGTCCGAATAAGTTCCCGGCTGTAGCTTAAGCGGCTAGTGCTCAGTACGCTCAGGGACGTGAAAAATAAATTCAAAATGACAAAGTAAAGTCTACTGAACTATGCAGAATCCTGAGAGACAACCTTTACACCCTCTGATACGAATGGTACCACGATCTAAAACAACCTTATCCGACACAATAGGAATAGGAAATGGGACCAGGATCTTCGTCCACCCATTGTTACAATAGCTGGATGATCTCACGGAACCTGAATCCGTGAATTTCTAATAACCTGAAGCGGCACAGGCCGGTTTCCCATTTGATATGTTCACAAGCGGTAATCTACAACCAGAAGTCAACGTTTCAGAATCCTCGTCAATGTAATCATTCGAGTCTCAGCACTAAATCGTGTTCTCCGCGGCTCCTTGGCATTCGCCTGACACACGTATATCAAATGGAAGGTAGGGCTAACGCACACCTCGACGAACATGATCATTGCCACAAACAATCTCGGCTGGAAACGACAGTTGAAGCAAGGTGTCTTAATGAGGGACAAAGGTCAGACACGTGGCTAATGCGGGAGTATGCATGTGCCTCGTTCCGTCACCATAAATGGTACAGAGAGCATAGTGAAGGGCGTCTCAAGGCGTCGGAAACTCGGGAGCTCGGGGGATCCGAGAAAGGCCGGTCATGGGGTGGGGCTCCACCGGAATTTCAACTCAGCGAAACCCAGCTGCTGAATCAGCTGGCAATTATTTTCAATCCAGTTCAATATGTGCCTGAATCCCGCAATCGCTAAAGACCCACTACCAAAGGTAGCGGGAATTAAGAGGGTAGGGCCGCGCAAGCACGGCAGGGCCCGCTACCTGTTCAGCGTGGCGTAACCGTATGGAGCTTAGTAATGGGTAACAAGTAATCGATTTTATTTTTTTGGCAGTCACGAGAGAAACTAGTTACAGGCGGTTACGAGCGAGTTACAAACAGTCACGAGCGAGTTACAGACAGGTACTTCAGGCAGTCATAACGTGATGTTAACACATCCAAGCCAGCATCCGACGGCCGTTGATGTTCAATATGATAGGGGAGGATAGACGATTCAGGTAGTGAGTCGATCATTGCATGGTTTATGTCGATTTCTGAGTAAAGTGGTTTATGTGCTTTAAGCCAAAGCAAAGCTGAACGGATCTTTTCTTTCCGAACCGTTAGTGGTTTTGCATGCTGTTCTAACCATTCCTTTGATGGTGGCGCAGAGCCGACGAATATGACACATATTGGAGTTAAGACTTCCTCAAGGCTAGGTGGTAGTATTGTTGCAAGGGCTTCCGGGCGTTGGGGGTAAATAATTATGTGACCTTTAAGACCCCTTTGCGCATTGGGCATTCCGACATTAGTCTCCTTCCGCTGTACTATCCATGCCTTGGCCCGACACCTTGCAATCATTGCCTCTTCTACCATGGTTAAGTCCTGGAGCTCCATGGGCACATCCCCCAGGTACAGCTTGTTTGCCAGCGCGAGGCGAGGCGAGGCATCCGACCACGTTTGAGGGCTGTGTCGCATCGGGTACATAATTCGAGAGTTGCCACTCCCTTAACCTCATCCACCAACTTGACACCCTTCGGATCAAGAAAATAACGGTGAAGGAACCCGGCTTTGATGGGCATGTTAGGAGCAGAAGGACCCTGAGGAATATCGGTGCTGCTTGCTGCGTCCGCGTCAACTTCCATGGCGTCCAAAGTTGATGGTACCAATCGATCATCAGCGGGACTGGATGTGTCCTGACAGGTACGGTGAAGCAGCAGATCCAAATCAAAGTCCGCCGTTGAGCGAACGAAACGATTTGGATGTCCGCGAAGCTGAATCAAGCACGACTCGGAACAGCAAGCACAAGTGAAGGTAGCTCCACAAAATTGCCGGTGTGATCAAAAGGTATTCGGTGTAACACTGGCTCCCCGTTTTGAATGCAGATTCGGCACGCGTGTCCAGGGTAGCCGTAGAGCAAAATCGAGCACACGAAGTCCGAGGGTTGGAGATGTGTATCCGACGGCGAGAAGGTTGCAGGTGAAGGCCACCCTGGTATTCTGAGATCATCTGGCGTGTACCACCAGTATGGCACAGCAGGTGTTGGATCGATTGCACCCAACCGTGTGACTGCTTGAAAGTCGCCAAGTTTGAACACGAGGATCTCCTTCCAGGTGTTGCAGATCAAAAGCCCATTAGACAGCGTCGTCTTTGGGTGGAGCTAAAGGCTTAGGTCAGAAGACGAACGCGAAATGGGGAAATCACTCACGAAGCCCGGATTTGGAGGGGGGCAGGGAAAAGATGATAGCGGTATAGTCGAATTGCTTCCGAGAAATGCATTGTTCCGGGGTTTTCGACAAGTGTAGAACGCAAGTGACATAAGAGCCCGAGATGAGGATGGTGCCATACACTCTAAAGGACGTTATTGTTCCCAAACGGAAATGCGAGGAATGGACTGAGTAAAGTCCAGGGAGTAAAGTTCGATTTTATATCCATCTGAACTGTACAGATTTGTCAATATGGTGGTCCACTCAAAGGAGATGACCTACCGTTGCCTTGCCACTGCCAGGATGCACCTGCCAGAGTTACGATAATCTATCGTAGTCACCAATAAAAGATCCTCGATATAATTAGCCTCATCGGGTTGAGTTAAAAGGATCGGCTCCTTCGTCGCCCAATTATCTAGGTCCCAGTAGTAGACCTCGTGGGCCCATGTTGAAGTAATGAGCCACTATCCGCCAGGTACGAGATGACAGCTTGAGACGCGGATGGGTACTTGGCGACTCCGCAGCTCAATCTACCTCGAAAGGCCTTCTTTTATCCTTTGCTTGGCACGGGTTCGACGAATGGCAAGGTGTTCCAATTCCTCGACGGACATTCGTGATATCGACGGAAGCGCACTGATGGCACAATCGTGTGCCATTCGTAGAATCACACGACGACACAGGAACGTGTCTCGAGTACATACGTCAAGTCGCCTGCAAACCTTGAACAGGGCTTCAGAACGGTTTCCAGCGAGATGCGGGCTGAGAATCGTACCTGACGGATTTTAAGGATTTCCGCAACTTCGAGCAATGCTAGTACCTCGACAAGGAGCTCGTCCGGAAGGTTTGTGAATACGCACTTTGGGAATAGAAGCTCCGAAATTAGAGTTATAAGTAATTTTGTGGGCGAATAAGGAGACACAAACATACCTTCAGGAAGAACGCGGGTATTAGCCATGCCATATCTTTTGGTTCTCCGGACGGGCTTGTGGTGCAACGTACGTAGGTTGATTGAAGGTGTTTGTTACAATTGTTCGGGTGGAGCCCGGAGATAAAGTGTACATGGTTCCCCATCTTGGAAACAAACGCCGTGGTTCCCAATTTTAGAGCGGTACGAGCGATTGTCGAAATCAGTGCCCTGAGAATGGCCACCTAGGTTGCGGTTAAAGGCGGCACCGGAAGCGTCGCGTGATGAAGCCGGTGCCGTCTGTCTCGCTTTGTGATCCCGCCTAAGACGGGCAGACGGTTAATCGCAGACCGAAGAGAAGCGAAGGCTGTTCTAATGTTTCGTACAGTGCTCGGGTACTAGGAGGCCCTACGATATCCACTGCTGCGCGGTCTATGTCGTCAGAGGAGAAAATGCCATCGACACGTCTTCGCCCGGCTTCACCTTCCCGACAAAGTCGTAAAGTACTATCATTACAAAGCCCTCGGATCCTTCGGAA
>KN823226.1:14200-32109 GCA_000827465.1 Tulasnella calospora MUT 4182
AGCAAGAATATGCAGGCGAGACGGTGCGAGTGAATTTTCGGTGGCTCGCTGAGTTGTGAGAGTCCGATGAGCCGCTTGCTGACCCTAGAACTGTGGTGAGGTGAGGGGCAAAAGAGGTCGACGATGGGTGACGGGGTGGAACGTTTTGATTGGTCGAAAACGGTCGAAAACGGTCTGCTTACGTAAGCGGCCAAAACGGTCGCGCGAGACCGATTCGGTCTGACCCCGGCTATGACGAAGTTCCCCACCCGGACCACTCCCCCAGATCGATTCCGAAGCTCAAATTCTGGTGCATCGAGCCATTGATAAGAAACCTCCGAGATTTAAAACTACTCTAAACTACTCTCAAAAGCTCTAGTACTGTGATGTTCGATTGGCACTCCGCGGGGCTCTGGAACCAGGCGCAAGGTCACAATAGCTCCTAGTTTGCGAGGCGAACGAGAAGTCTTCCATCACACATAATATAAACATAGCCCAAATAGATGGATAAAGTACCAAGGATGAAGTTTTGTAAAGTGGAACTTAAATCCAGTAACGGGGGTTGTTGGGGAGGTCGTGTGCCACTAAGTTGCACACCAACCTGTCACCTCTCTGTGCCACAGCCAGAGAAAAAAAAAGGGGGGCCTCGATTCGCTGGAGATGCTCTTCGGGTTATAACGTTAGGTAATTAATTGGGACGACGCACCGTGGTCTGCCGATGGTGCCCGACGACTTTGCCGTTTCCGGCTCTAAATTAGATTTTCCGGCAAACAACCTATAGGCCGAAGGTTCCTCGCCGTCTTAGTTTTGGGTCCAGCTGCGGGGTAAATGGATTTAATGAGGTAGGGCGGGCACGTGTTGTCGAAAGTTCGACCAACGAACGCCACACTCAATAACGTCCTCGGCACGTTCGCTGTAGCCCGTTCACCCATTCCCTCAACCAGCTGCCTATTATGCCACGCAACAAGGAGCTAACCGTTGACGTTGCCAACCGGATTAGCGATATTCTTGACGATTATCCTGCTGGTCCTGCTATTCTTCGTGAAATATTGCAAAATACAGACGACGCAGGTGGACGCGTCCAGGTATGGCTCCGTGTCACGGACTATTCAAGTCGGATCGACCCACCCTGACATGCTCTCTATGTAGCGCTTTATACTAGATACCCGTAGCCATACTTCAGAGCGCCTCTTTGATCCAGTTCTCAACGACTGTCAAGGACCGGCCATCATCGCCTGCAACGATTCGTCCTTTCAACCCAAAGATTGGGACGCTATTTGCAGCATTTCTAATTCATCGAAGAAAGGAGATGAAAGAAGCACCGGAAAGTTTGGCTTAGGCTTTTGCGCTTGTTATCATGTATGGCGCGGCTCTTTCGTCAACATTGAAATCTGGACTGACTGAGCTCGTATCGCAGGTCACCGACTATCCCCACGTTCTATCTGGCGAACAGTTAATCATCCTAGACCCACACAAGAGTATCCACTCCTCCTCTGGCTGCGTTGCGTTTTCCACCCGTCGCTCACATGACGAGGCCGACCGCGTCCAATATGCGTCCCATTTCGATGCGTTTAACGGAATACTCAACCCACAAGATGACATATTCGACGGCACTGCGATTCGACTACCTCTACGCCTTCCCAATACAACTAGCCGTATCAAACCAACACCGATGTCAATCGAGGCGGCCAGGGAGATATTCGATATCTTCATCAAGGACGACCTTCCAGAAGTGATGCTATTCCTTAAGCACGTAACCGTTATCGAAGTCTCCGAAATTTCACCAGACGGGGAGGAGACCCTTCGGGCGTCTGCTCGAGTTGAGAATGCCGAAGAAATTATCGCAGAGCGTTCCAAGACCCGCGGTCGGAGTCTTGTTTCAGGAACCAGTCATTATCGACTGGTGTTGGCGGAAACCCACAAGTCTGGCTCCGAGTTGACCAGAAAGAGGAAGGACTGGGCCATTACCCATTACGTTGACAGCTTCCGCAATGCTGCGAGGGCCATGTCGATGCGTCTTAACCGAACAAACGATCTTGCAGGGGTGGAGGCGTCTATGACTTCGGACAAGCTCTTCCCTCATGTAGCTCTAGCTTTACCTCTGCCCGATAAAGATGCACCTCCGAACCAAGGCTTTTCCGGTCGTCTCTTCACATTGCTCCCCCTCCCTATTTTCACCCACTTTCCGTTACATATTCATGCCGCGCTCGCCCTAACGCCCAGCCGTCAAAATCTCCGTAATGCCCAAGAAACCGTTACCGACCCCAAATCACGGTATGCTCCCTTGATGTTGACCATATAAGCGGTGTTAATTAAATGTATTCTCTAGGCTTCGCGTCGAATGGAACCGGGTCATTTTCGCTCAGTTGGTCCCGACCGCATGGGTCTCATTCATGAGCTATCTAAACGCAACACCCCAGGGAATCGATGTCTTCGACACGTGGCCTGATTCTAAGAATTTTCGGGATGGTGGCCATGGGTACTGGCCTGCGTTTCCTCATCTTCTCCTGAAGGAGGCTGCTGTGCAAAACGTATGGACGCTCAGGTCCGAACCATCATCTCGGAAGCGGCTGGAAGACGTTCTAGTGACGACAAATTTTCCGAATCCTACATTACTTTCGACCTTGGAGCGCTGCGGCGTACCGGTCGTGATTGTATCACCAAATGTTTTGGATATCATCGCCGAGTCCAAATTCAAGGATAAAATCCTTGAGCCAAAAACAGCCACATCCTTTTTACGAGTACGTGTAATTGCATCTCTTCTGTTCGCATGATTGGTCTAATTTTCTTGCTCAAAGGGCAACACGGAACTATTGTCACAGCTCGAAAGTACCGCCAGCAGGACGCTCTGCGACTACCTCGTATCTGCCAAAGACTTTAATCTTATCGCCATGCTCCCGATAATCCCTAATTTAGCAGGTGGACGCACCTCGATTTCGCCAAATGCCACATACGTCCTCGCTAGCAGTGCTGAGGCCGAAGTGTTCGGAGGTCTTACTCCGGAGCTGCTAGATGTTACTGCGATGTCTGATAATACTTTAGAGCTCCTCAAACGAGGCTCAGAGAGCAGGGTTCACCATCTCGAGTCTAGGGACGTCGTTCTCTATCTACGAACAGTTCTGGGGGAGGTCGCCGGAGCAGGGATCCCGACTGTAGTCAATAGTGCCCAGATGTCGGTTATCACGTGGTTGGTCGCGTTTTGGGCTTGGATGGATAAGTGGGAGAAGTTTGATGCGCTAGTTGCGGATGAAACTAGTTGGAACGCAATTCAAAACATGCATGTGCTTCCTCTGTGCACGACCGACAATCGACCTGCGCTTCAGCTCCCCAAGAATTCGGCCGTTCATCCTGGGGAAACCGACAGCAATATCCTATCAGCACTGCTCAAGATTGGGGTCCCCGTTTTGCATTTGTCTGTTGCCAACGGTCGTAGTATTAGGATGGTATCGAAGAAACCAAATGACGTCCCGTTTATTCTCCAAAGCCTGTCGGGGAATAATTCCTTTCAGAAGCTCGGTCAAACAGATAGAGAGACGCTTCACAACTTCTTTACTACCCACCTCCCTGACGCCACCCGCCGTCTTCCCGTCCCACCCCCCACATCCCCTTACGGCCCAATCCGTGATCAAAGCATTCTTGGGCGTGGAGACCTTGATCAAGCTTGCCGGAACGTCCTGAGGACTCTCCCCATATTCCCTATCCTACGTCCTGGTAAAAGAACCACCGATATCATATCGTTTGACGTTGCTCCAGAAGGCTCCTGCTTCGTCTCCCGATCTGTTCCGGTGGTTCCGAACATCGACGGGATCGCTTTCTTCGACTTCGGAAAAGGCAAGCGGCTGTGCCACGCGCTAGGAGGTGAGGAGATCAATGAAGCCGCCGTTCTGGAAATGGCCATCCTACCGAGAGCATGGATGCATTTACTCCCTGAAATTCTCCCCGACATTATTGAGAGGCTCATCAATTTTTTACCGACCTGCAACCCAGCCATACGCCGAAGAATCTCGGAGTTGGAAATCGTAGATATCAGCCCATCGGGCAAACGTAAAAGTCCGAAGAGCCTTATCGATCCATCTTCCCCGCTTGTCGAGTTGTTTGACCCGGAGGATGAAATCATCCCGGTGGGTGGATTTGCCAAGGAAGGAGAAGGATCATACCTCCAGCTACTTCGCGATCATCGCATGCTCCAGACGGCATTGACGGACGAAATACTCGAAGACCGTATTGCTCACCTAGTCAAAGCCAGCCAAGGGCCCAATCCCGGCGCCGCAGTAAAGAAAGCTCTGTGTCTCCTTTCCGTTCTCGACGAGTACACAAAGGAACGGCGCTGGAGGGACTTATCGGTTCGGATGTTCAGGGTCATTCGCGAGAACGCGTGGATGCCAGTAGAGAACAACGAATTCCATCGGCCATCGGATTGCTGGGACAGTCGACCTGGAGACGCTTTCCTCTGCGATTGGGTCCTACCACGCGTCCCAGTTGAGATCCGCTCTATGAGTTTAAGAGTGACTCTTGGCTGGGCTGTCATCCCATTTGATGTTCTCCGTCGTCAATTGATGGCGCTAACGGATGCGCATCCAGAATCCGAGGGTTGTGCGGCGGAGGGTATATCTGAGAGGATCCGTGCCATTCTAAAGGCACTCTCCTCGCGTTTGGGGTCCCAAAATTTTGGTCGGACCGAGCTCGAGAAACTTGCAGATCAACTCAGGGGTAAACAATGGGTCCCAATCTCAGAGGACCGCCAGGTCACAGCCCAGCGCAGTTGGCTACCATCAGACTCGTCTACAAAGCCCTTGGGTTCTCGCTTCTTTCCAGTCTCTGCGTCGTTATTGAAACATAATGGAATGCGGGATCTTCTTAGTTGGATGAAACTTCCAGAACGGTTCGTTTGATTTTAAACACAGCTTTTGTACCCCAGACTGATCGAAGATTCTACTTGCCTAGTCCTTCGACCGCGGAGCTATGCTCTAGCCAAGAAGATATATCGAAAGAACTTTCTCAGTTGGATTTAGGCCACCCTCTGCGAGAAGATCTTATTCAAGCCGCGATAGAAATCGCACTCGAGATCCGCCACCATCGAAATGATTCTGACATGTGTCAATTTCCACTGTTAGTTCCATCCGAATCTGGGACACTCGTACGCGCCGAAAATGTCCTTTTCAATGATTTAGGACAGGTGTCGGGGGGTCTTCTTCCCGGAATTCAGTTCGCTCACCCATTAATATCGCAAAAATTAGCCAGAAAGCTGGGGCTGCGGACGTATCGGGAACTACAACTCATCCAGCTGGGAAGTGTCGAAGACAATGGAGGACTCTCCGTCGGAGAAGACATCGGAAGCCGGATCAGATCTGTACTCCGTGACTGTGACATCGATCACTCGATTAATGAGTGGGTCGCAAGTGCTTCGGATGCCCGTGCGAGCGTGCTCAAACTCCTCGTCGATGAGGCCATTTTTGATGGCGGTCGACGCGTCCCGACAAAGCAAGAATTACCCACCGGACCAGCACTTGTAATTTATAATGATGCTCTCCTCAGCGATGAGAACTTTCAATCTATTATAAACATCGGAACAGGTGGGGACCAGGCTGAAGGTCTGTCAATCTACCATTTTACAGAGGTGAGCATTCCATTTGGCTCGCTTCTAGACCTGAATGAGAACAATCTGCACCTCAGCTTCCAATGATTATCTCCGGGAGCTCGATAGCAATCCTTGACCCATCGCGTCAATATCTTCCTCTACAGAAGAGTTGTGGAATCCGCTTGACGTTGGATGTCTGTTCTTCGTACGTCGAGTTCGATGGAACAAGAATTGAGCGACTCACCACAATTACCCTAAGGAACTGGCCTGATCAACTCAAACCTCTTCAGGGAATCTTTGGGTTCCTGTTGGAAAAAAGCTACTACAAGGGCGTAAGTTCCTGGTTTTGAATTTTTACGAGTCGAAGGAGGTGTTAAAAGCCCTTCCTACTAGACCCTCTTCCGACTTCCCCTCCGTACAGTCAATCAAGCTGAATCTAGCAGCATTTCCACCAAGTCCTTCACCACCGTCGATGTTTTTGATGTGGTCCGCCGGTTCTACGCTTCCGCCAGCCGTTCCTTGTTCTTCACGCCGCTCGATGAAATATCTGCTCAGCGAAGGACACCGGATCAATCGATATCCCGTATATGGCACGTATCCGTGGCTGGGAAAACGGTGCACAGGGACAAAGTTCTCAACCTATTCACCGCTAGAGAGATCTACGTCGACCAGCGGGACCCTGAGGGGCAGGATATCCGCCAACGGTGGTTAGTCACTACATCCAAAATCTCCCGCAAAGCTTTCCCACTTGAGCTTGAGAGTTTGGTCAACAGACACTGGCTGTCCGATCCAGAGTTCAACTTTGGCCTGGCACTAAATCTTTCTGCGGAGGAGTACACCCCTACCTCAATGCTTTTTTCCAACTTTCCTCTCCCCATTTCCATCCGCCTACCTGTCCATCTCTATGCGCCATGGATTCTAGCACCAGACTATCGGAGCATCAGCAATGACGCATCTATCCAAGATGGCAAGCTTTCCCCAGATAGCCAATACAACAGATACATGATGCAACATTTCCTACCCGCCCTGTATCTGCAAACTCTGGAATTGTTGAATAAGGATTATCCAGACTCAGTAAAATTGGCCTGGCCTCGTCTGTCGAATGCAGATGGGGAAGAATTGGTAGCCACAGAGTTGTACCGCCAACTCCTTACCACCCCACGCCTCATGCTTCGCAGTGTTAATCATCGGCGGATCTCTCCTGCAACCGCAGTCATTAACTTCCAATGCAACCCCCCAGCCGTGCAGAAAATCCTCGCAAGCCTCCCGATTTGGAATTACGTATCGGAACCCCATTTCGACACAAAGTTCTTTGGAGACTGGGGAACATTGCGTGACGTCTCCGCACGAGGAGTTGCAGATGTGCTTCGAACATTTGCTGCGCAGGTGCACGGTCTGTGTAGCGGTGATTCACCCCAGATTAGTCTAAAAGACATGGAAGACATCCTTGCGTATCTACTCGAAGCAAAGGAGAGTCTGGTGGGGATCCCGCTCCTGCCACTTGGCAATGGTGACATCTCAGTCTTCGGGTCTTCCCAGGATGCAATTGTCTTGGCGTCACATTTCGATTTTGTGGAGAGATTTTTCGGGAAGCATCGCGTGATGAACTCTAATCTATCCCCTCCACTCGCCAAACGGATTTCGGACCCTCAATCCAGGCTTAATATCCGTCAATTCACCCCCGATTGTCTGAGGCAACTCCTGAACGATTTAAATGAACCGATCACAGTTGAAGAATGCAGAAAGGTTGAGGAAGATACATTTCAATGGCACAAGGAGCTCCTAGCCTTCCTGGTCCAAGAGTGGCAAGGCGACGCGTTGCAGCAGCTGGTCGATCTACCCCTCATTCCAACTGAAAATGGAGACTTGCTGGTATCTCTTGCGTATACCATGGGGCGGAAGGTTTGGCGCAAGCACGGTTGGGAAAAGCCATGCATGAGCAGTATCTTCCTTCAACTTCAAATTCCAATCGTAAACGTTCAAACCATTGCCGGAACCGCATTCCCAGGGAGCGAGTTCACTGAAAAGCAACAGCTGTTTGACGCGCTTGCGGTGCTCCAACAAGCCGGGATTACGATTTCTTCAATCACCGGACGGGTCAAGCAGGACGATTGGGCCGAATTTGCGGCGACATTGCGACATTGGATCCGCATGGGTGACCTCGATACCATCTTTAGGGACACGGAGTTAGCTGGAGTTCTCGTTAACCTCCCTTTATTCTGCGGTTGGCAAGGTTCTAGTTGTTTACCTTATGTACCTTCCTCCAACCTCATGATGCTACCCGTGACGGAAGACCTGGAACTCATCACACAATTTCTGCCGCAAGACAAGATTTTCGCACCTCGGACCCCAGAGTTGGAATCTATTCTATCCCGACATGAACAGAACCGCATCGTATCTTTCCACCAGGTATTTGGTCACGTCGATCTCCCTGGATCTCAAACAGAGGAGTCGCTCCACCCTGGCATCAAGGCGGTCATGAATTTGGTGTTAAACAATTACAAAGGTTCGCTCCTGCGTCCACCAATTCCAGATGGAAATGGGCATTCAATGAAACCGGAGGAATTGTCCGACCATGGATCTGCACTCATCCCGGGTATTTCATCCCAGCAGAACCAGGGTAGCCACTCAGAAAGGGTCTTTGCCAAGTGGAGAAACCTACGCACGAAGGAGGAGTCTTTTGATATATTTTTTAAACCCGAAGGCAGTGTTCTAGGGGCCCATGTCGGAATTCTGGCCGCTGTGGTTCCGATCTTTGTTAAAGCTTTCCCCAGTAGCTTCCGACGAAGTTTGGCTTTCGGTCCGATGAGCAAGATCATGGAGCATCCTTTACCGAAAGGAACATCTTCCTTTGCTGTGAATGGTGTCCTTGGTACGTTATCAACCACGAAGCTACCTGGCGACGAGCTAACCTCGCAATTGCTGGCACAGACTACGTTTACAATGGAAACTTTGTGCATCCAACGCCGAGCACAAGTGAAGGTCAGCTCCACTACTCATATCTACATGAGCGCTTCCTCACTTCACGTGGCACCTAGACGCAGCGTTGGCTCTTGAAAATCTGTTGGATCTGCTGCGACTGGCCAACACTTGGGAAATTGTGGATCTAAAAGACCAAGTAGTCAGCCTCATCTCTGAGTTCAGGCTGGTTACAGCTGTTTTCAGAAAGCTAGTCCAAACAAACAAACCGCACCAAATTTCTCCCCTCCCAAGGAAAAAAAAATGTTCACCCCCTTCCACCCCACCGATCGATGAGAAACAAAATGAAACGTGACCATAAATTTTTGAAAAAAATTCTCGTTGTATGAGGAGTGTCGTAATACCTGATTTGGGAGTGGAGTGCCAAGACGGGCTCGTGCATTGACATGTAAGAGTAAAGCAAACGTAATACTTGGGCTCCGGACGCCATTACAGAGTCTATAATAACCTCTCTTTAAGAAACTTCCCTTTATCTCGATTTGGGAGGCATTTCACTCCTTTAAAGGCCGAGTTTCCCAGCAACCACGCAAAGTGCTCTCATTTGCTGTTCTCTCTGCAAACCTGCGCCCTCACAACAATGGGTGCACCACTTGACGAGAAAACAAAACAGATCATTATTCACATGTCGCATCTGATCTCGCCTGAAAGGATCTCCTTGCTTCTCAAGATCTCCACAAGAAGTGTCAAGCGCGTCATCAATGCGAACCGGCTGCTCACTGCCGACCCCACATCAACCGACAAATCGCAGGGTATCGATCCTAAAAAGAGATCGAGGGGGCGTCCAAATAAGCTAGGCGAAGCGGAGCTGGCTGTAAGTAGACCAATCAATCATTAGCCACCCTGTTTCTTGGCTAAACATTTTGCGCATTGCCAAAGTATGCCGATGCTCTTATTGAGCACCATCGCGACATACGACTTGATGAACTTCAAGATATAATCGCTAGAGACATGGGCACCAACGTTGCGCTTCCGACGATGTGGCGAGCGCTAACCCACCGCGGTTATACGTACAAATTGGCACGTGTTACACGTGGTAACCATGAGGAATAGATGACATGCCCTAACCATGCATATCCACAGCTCTCCAAGAAAGCCATCGAGCGCCTGGAGTTCAAGCGGTCGGCCTATTGTGTTCTTATTGGTGAACTTTACTCGCGCGAGCAGCTTGTATTTGTTGATGAAAGCGCGATGGACCGCCGCCTTACATACCGTACGCATGGATGGGCATTGAAAGGAAAACGAGCCTCGAAAAAGGGTCACTTCAAGCGGGGTAAAAAGTAAGTCTTCAATAACGATAGCGATAAGCTGGGACTGAGCCGTAATTTCTTCGCATGACTGGAAGATACTCCGTTCTTCCTGCCATCTCTCTTGATGGAATTCTAGACATCTCCGTTGTCGAAGGCTCTTTTAATACCCGACTATTTGAAGACTTTGTGGAAAGCCTTGTGGGCGTCATGAATCCGTACCCACTTGCCAACTCGGTGCTGATAATGGACAACTGCAAGATCCACAAGTCCCAGTATGTTGCTGATCTCTGCGAGTCCAAGTACGTGCCATTCAGTTGGTAGAGTTCCCTGCCTAACTTGATCCCCTTGCAGAGGGATCGAATTGGTTTTCCTCCCTCCATACAGTCCTGACTTCAATCCAATTGAGCTCGCCTTTTCATCGATCAAAGCATGGATTCGGAAGAATGGCGACTATATCCGGTATTCCCTCGAGTCTAGGGACCCTCAAGATGGTGCCAGAGCCTTCGCACAAGCGGTGTTCGAATGCGTCACGCCCGAAAAGGCGAAAGCGTGGTATCGTCACTGCGGGTATTAGCAATGGGTCACAGCCTGCTTACGGGATCGTTTCGAGCACTGTAGACATCGCCATTATGGCACCGTTCCTTTTACGAATGCACGACTAGACTTTCTTTGCGAACACGAGATACAATCTATTGAAAGCACGGGTGCAGACACACGTAGTAGGAGCTGGGAAAGAGAAGTGGATTATCTAGCTTTGTACTACAACATCTGACTCGATCATCCGAACGCGAGCTCCGGCTTCATCCCAAATTATCTGAGCAGTCCCCAAGTCAAGACCATCAACGAGCTCTGCCAACCAATGTGCACTGATGCTATCACCTCCAGCCGCCACAATATGGTTTATTCGAACGAGGCCATGATCCCGCCCGATCGTGTAAGCGAATTTCTTGAACTCAAAATCGCCACTCTCTTTGTACTTGTCCTCAAGTTCGCTAAGAAACAAAGCAGTAAGAGGGTAATCTTGAGGATTGGCGGAAAACGTGGCTTGGGGTGGCACGTGGCCAGATTTGAGCCGGGTGCTGGAGCTGGATTGCTTCGCGTGCGGTCTAAAATCGAGCCCGAGACGAGGAGCTTTGCGTAAGCGCTTGCCATCCGAGTCCGAATCCTCACCAGAATCCGAAAGCGGAGCTGGTGACTTAGAATGCTTCCCATGGTGACGGGACTTGGATGCCTGATGCTTCGGCTCAGCTGGTCCTTCTTCTTGCTGTGTTCGTTGAACCTCTGGAGGCGGTGTGTTCTCATCTGTCAGCCCGGCGACCTAATATCGACACAAGCGGTCAGTCTTGAGCTCTCATTTCTCACTTTAGGAACTTTACCATGTATCTAGCCCACGTTGTAAGGTCGGTGAGGGTCCAAGGCACATGCTGCGGCCTTTCCCCCACGCGACGGGGCGGGACAATGCGGCAACAGCGATCATGAAGATCACACCGATGGACCGTACGGAGAATAGTGAGTGCATCCTCTATTTTCATTTTCTTCGGCATGGTGGCGGGTTCCAAGCTTAACTGCTCCGAAGCGACTGGAATTGCTCGTCCCTTGCCCTTGGCTTTATCCGAGTTCGCTAGCTTTGCCGGGGCAGTTTTATCCACAACTGGTGCCTGATACCAAAGTAAGCGAAGAGAAGAGTTATGGTTTGCGGACAAGCTCTTACCGTGATATCGAGAACCGTAATGGGCTCCTTGGGTTTGAGTTTTGCGTTCCGAGCGCAGGCGTTTCGATGCGTTCGGAGTGTCTTCATCACATCATCCCATTCCAAAGCTTCATCGATCGCTGTTGGTGACTCAGTAGCACGTGCATCGTTGCTCCGGCATCCAATCCGCACAGCAGCACGTTCCAAAGGAGCGATGTTCATAGCGTCGAGAAATCGAGGTCGTGCATCTTCCCAACGGGTATAGTAGTCAAGACGAACAGTCTTGCTGACTCCATTGTGGTCGCACCGAAACTCCGCGCGAGGAGGCATGGGGGATTCCAGCGGGAGAGGTAAGGGTGGAGCTAGTGGTGACGGACTTGGGGATGGATTGCGCTCTTTTCGCGGTCGGCCACGCTTCCTCTTTGACGCTTTTTTGGTCGGTGGAGAGCCATCATCGGGTTTAGCGAGTGTCTCCTGGCGATCTGTGGGCATTCGTGGTGGCTAGGGCGTCACTTAGTGGCGATAAAAGTAGCAATGATCGCCTACCTGATAGCTCCATCCCATCCAGGTCCTCGGTGGATTTTTCGCCCAACCCGACTTCTATCCCTGCACTCCACGGGTCTTGGTCACTTGTCCATCCGAGCAGATGAAGATCTGCTGAGTCTTCGAGAATCATGCTGCCATTAGCGGTGAAGTGGATTCCACCCCAAGTGTTGTCTAGGGCGGCAGTTGATGGAGGAGTGGCTTGAGGATTCTCGTGCTCTGTAGGTGCAGATAGAGACGTTGAATGCTTCTTGGTACGAGGAATAGCTTTCTTTTTTGAAGAGGGTGATGTGGCAGTGGCGGCGGGCGTTTTTTTCTTCGGCTTTTTAGGACTGGCAGGGCGTGCGGTTGTTGTTGTAGCTCCTGCAGTTGACGGGTTGAGACGAGTTGAGCGACGGGTTGCCCCAGATAGCCCCCGGTCAGGTCTTTTGGGTGGCATGGTTGAGATTTGGACTGGGGGGTGGACGAGAGAGAGAAAAGAGAGGGAAAGAAAACAAGTGACCAACTCGGAGCCGACGGAACTAACCGTTCGCATCGGCTATTGCTTAATTGGGTCAAAATCACCACCCGGTGCCAATTCCCCCACACTAACGACTGTAGCTAGATTTTATCTCAACAATTTTAGCAGCGGAATGAGTGGACTGGACGGAAACCCAACATACTCACCGAGGCGCAAAGATTCAGATGGCTGGTTGGCCCCGGTTTTGGTTTCTGCATTCTGCGGCCATTCTCATCAACCCCATCCCAGACAAATAACCATTGGCTGAGGTAACCCCATCAAGAGGCAAAAACAAACGTCTTATTGCCTCTTCGTTCCTCACTTCTACAGAGAAGACTGCATTGCACAAGGTGAGAAGGGCATGCATTCTCACCAATGTCTTAAACATGTGATATTGATGAATTAAATAGAGCCTGATTTTTTTAGAAAAATCTACGAGCCTGTTCCAGTTTGTTTCTTGTCAATCGGTGGGGTGGAAGGGGGTGAACATTTTTTTGTTCTCGGGAGGGGAGAAATTTAGTGCGGTTTGTTTGTTTGGACTAGCTTTCTGAAAACAGCTGTACTCAGCAGAACTGTGCCCTCGGTATGATTTAATGTTTCCCCAAGGAGACCAGTGCTCACCATGGCATGGCTACAGTTATTCAAAAAGCCAAAGCCTACAACTCGGAAGCACTTGCTAACTACTGCACAGAGACCAAACGAATTAATGGCTGGTTGTCTAACTGACCACCTAAATTTCTCTATATATCCTGTAAACTTGTTCCCAAAACATTGTTGTGTCTTCATTAGAGATGTGCAACTAGACAGGGACTGGGCTGGGTAGAAGGGGTAAAGCATCCTGAAAGGGGTCTTAAACCCCCCACATGTGCGGAAGCTGGGCGACCGTGGAAGGGTACGGTTTCGACTCTCGCTGTTGCTACTGCCCTTCGCTCACTGTGCCCACACAACTCGTCAAAGATAGGAGTAAAACGGAGTTGGCTAGTTTTTATACAAACTAGACATATAATAGAGCAAAAACGACCAACCTAGACGGCTGTCGGGAGCATGTGGCCTTGCCATCGATATCCTCGGTCGACGCGTCAGTGTCCAACTTGAACCTCAACGGAGTCCATTTTGCAAGCGTCAAAAGTTTATATTGCAACCACACAGAGACCTCTAAGCGGAATTAACATCTTAATCGCTAACCCTACCGATAAGGAATACAAATCGTTCGCGGTCAGGAGTCAATTCTCGTTGAAAAGTTGGAGCTCTCGCGTGAGCTATCAAGCCGGACCCTGACGGGTCGACCTTCGAGCATGACAGCGAACCCCTTCCGAGGCCGTCTAAATTAGCCATTATTGCTCTATTATATGGCTAATATGTATAGAAAACTAATTCAATGCCCCTTTACGGTAATTTTCGACACTAAAGTGAACGGAGTGCAATGGAGACGGCGAGAGTCGAAACCGACCTCTTCCACGGTCGTCCCGAGTCCGCACACGTGTTTTTTATGTGCATATCTTAAACACAGTGTCTTGAGAGGTCTTGAGTAGGGTAGGGTTCGAGGACCTCGATATGCCTCTCGCCAGGGTCTGGGTCAGCCATTTTGGCCCTAGCATTCGCATAAACTAAATAAAAAGATAAATAAATGTAGCTCCCTGCTTAGTTTATACAGAATGCAGGGGCGAAGCGAAGCGGCAAACTTCAGAGTCGAAATCGAACTATTCCGCGGCCATCCCGGCTCCCGCAGACCGTTATGTCCGTGGGCTGCGCTGCCGTGAGGCTGCGCTGCGTGCGGCTATTTGAACTCATGCTGCCCACCCAATCAGCTGCAGCCAGGCTGGGCTGAGATGCTGGGAACACTACGAAGGGGAATCCTCAGACACGTTCAAGGCACCTTGTCCATTTTTCTAACTACCCGCTTCCGTTCGCGAACTGTGTGGCGGGTACTGACGGAAGGCAGTGCCGCCACCTCGGGCAAGTTCGTGAGACCATCGATGGACCGTCTCGCGGATTACACGAGGCAAGCCACCCCAAATGAAGTGTATCAGACGGGCTCGTAACTAAGCCCTCACCGCTCTTATATGGAAGCTGTAGTGAAAGGTTGAGTTCCGTTCGACTACCATTCCCCCGCTGAGTGCAACCTTCTTTGTTGGTGCTTGTTCTCCTCCCTGTTCAAACCATTGGAAATCTCTTCGGCCTTCCTCATTCGATTCACGCTTCGCCTTAATGATTCGCGGAAACCCCTTTGAATCCTTTTACGGCCTCGGACCTTGGATTCCGTTCCCTCAGCTTCATACTCCTTCCCTTGATGAGACCGCCGAGAGAGATAAAGGCAACGATAGGTGGCAGGATAACCTGCAGGCAGTAATCGACCAATCAAAACCAAAAAAGCTCTCTGCGGTGGGTCCATCCTCGCGTTCTTGGATGACTCTAATGACTGACCAGGATTACATACAGCGAGAGAGGCTCAGCAACTTGGCGAGCTTGAGGATCGATTTTAATGGAGTCAATATCATCAGGTCGGGACCGTATAGAAGCGGCGGCAACGCTCGAGTAGTACAGGCAACACTTGCGCGAAGAATGTGGTATGAAGAAGAACAAGTTGTAGCAGTAAAGAAGCTTGAATATCACTGGGGCATGGACAATCATAAATTCTCAAACGTAAGGGAGGAACGTTGTCTCGGGCATCCACGAAGCGCTCACTTGCAGGCGTCTATTAGAACTTTGCTCATGAAGTCGAGCTGATGTCTGGGCTATCTCACGAGAACATCGTCCAATTGATCGGATTCATGGAAGACCTTGACAACGGGGAGGCTTGTATAGTTATGCCTTGGGAGCCGAATGGGAACATTAGCGAGTTCCTTGCGAAGGGGAGGCGGGAAATTCCCGAACGCATCTCTCTTGTAGGTCAAATACCAGCGTGAAAGAGACTTCCCACAAGCTTACGGTGTGTTAATTCTAGATTCAGGATACCTTTGAGGGTCTCAGGTACCTTCATACTCTCCCATCGCCCATCTGCCACGGTGACCTCAAGTCGGTGAGTTGATCGTGTATCTACATGCCTATTACCGCGCATCTCATTTCGACGATACAGCTCAACATCCTCGTCAGTTCGTCATATCGTGCAATTATTACTGACTTCGGCTCAGCTCGTGTCGTAAACGAGTCCGGAGACGAAGGCACCAACGAAGCGAGCGAGCGAGTAGCCATGGCCGATCCAACTGTCGAAGAGGATTGTCCCCAAATCAACGTCGTTCCAGCCGGGGATCAGCTAACTTTGACCGGGCCGGCTTGGTCGCTCCGTTGGGCGCCTCCCGAGGTCGTGAACGGGGATCGCCCGGGGTTATCGAGTGATATTTGGTCAGCCGGATGGGTGTGCTGGGAAGTAAGATGTTTTGAGAACCTCAGAGGCCGGGTCATAATGACTAATGCACAACAATGAATTGTTCGGCAGATAATGACGAATAAGCTTCCGTTCTCCGAACTTGATTCCGGAACAGCTATTACGCTGAGGGTGATCGAGGGGAGAGTGCCGTCGGCTGGTGAAGACAAACACCTATCGCAAATCGTTCGGCTTTGCAGCTTGATGACGGACTGTTGGGCCTTTAATCCACAAGAGAGGCCGAACGTCTCCCGATGTCATGATGAGGTTAGATGGGTGGTGAGTCGGGCTGCTGTTTCGGTGCGGCAAATTTCTAATGCATCCTCATTCTCAGCCGTCAATACCCCCTTTAGGTGGCGGGCCTTCGGAAGCCCAAGTCGTCACGAATCGGCTCTTTTTGCAGATGGGCCGCACGCACTATTTGCATGCTCGCTACAATGATGCCGCGTCGCTCTTCCGCAAAGTCCTCGAAAGTGCGACAAGCAAGGAGGTCCGAAAGGAAAGGTCCGAAGCCTTATACTGGCTAGGAACCGTGTCAGTCGCTCAGTGTAAATATCCTACGGCGGAGGAGTTTTACGTCCAAGCGCAGGATACCTACGCCAGTATCAGTGATGACATGGGCCGAGCAAACACGTTACGAGGGCTCGGAGACATCTACCATCTCCAATCCAAGATCAGCGAAGCCGAAGAGGCTTTTACCCGCGCGCAAGCGATCTACGACACCCTTCGTGATGCCCAGGGTCAGGCAAGCACGCTGTGCGGCTTGGGTCACATCTATCGTGTTCGATCAGACTACAACCGAGCCAAAGAGACCTTTCACCAATCGCAAGAGATTTATGCTCGTATTGGCCATGGGCAAGGTCGGGCCAACACGCTCCAAGGACTGGGGAGCGTTTACCGCCTTGAATCTAAACTGGCCGAAGCCGAAGAGGCATTCAGCGGAGCGCAGACCATCTACGCCCGCATTGGAGATGACATGGGTCGAGCGCAAACGTTAGTGGGCTTGGGAGGCCTCTATTGCGATCGAAGGAAATACGATGAAGCGGAATCAACGTACACGCAGGCCCTGGAGATCCACAGCCGCATCGGAAACCAGAGGGGACAAGCAAACGCCTTATACGGACTAGGAAAGGTTTACCTTGGTCAATCAGGATACACTAAAGCCGTATCGACCTTTGAGGCAGCAAAGGCAATCTACACTCGCATTGGCATTACCGAGGGTCAAGCCAATACATTTCACAGCTTGGCAGAGGCCTACTGCAGTCAATCCAAGTACGACCAAGCCACATCATCCTACACGAAAGCGCAAGAGCTGTACGCTAGCATCGGAAACTATGAGGGTCAAGCAGATGCGCTGTACTGCCGTGGAGACGTCATCCGACTTCAAGGAAAATTCACGGAGGCGGCACTTCTCTATACCGAGGTACAGAAGTTGTACGTCCGCATTGGCAAGGCCGATGGTCAAGCTAAGGCTTTGTGCGGACTGGGAGAGACCTACCGTCGTCAATCCAACTACGAACAAGCCACGACTTGCTACTCCGAAGCCCAGAGACTCTATGCTCTCACCGGTAGTGAGGAACGTCGAGCAAGTGTCTTGTGTAGCCTCGGAGAGCTCTTCCGCAATCAATTCAAGTACGACGCAGCCATAGAATTTTACACCGAAGCCCAAGAAATCTACTCTCGCATCGGTACGGTCGAGGGACAACTGGATGTTTTGTACGGCATGCGAGAGGTCTACCGCCATCAATCAAATGCCATCGACGCCAAAGCAACCTATAACGAGGAACAAAAACTCTCTGCCCGCGTCGGCTATGCCGAGGGTCAAGCAAAAGCCTTGTGTGGCCTGGGAGAGCTCTACCGCCATCAATCCAAGCACGACCAAGCCATATCGTCCTACACCGAAGCCCAGGAGCTCTACGCTCGCCTAGGTCGTGATGAAAGTCGAGCGAGGATCTTGTGTATCCTGGGAGAGCTCTACCGCGATCAATCCGATTACGACGAAGGCATAGTGTTTTACACCGAAGCGCAAG